>JBBPDH010226982.1:0-12489 GCA_037974565.1 Clupeocharax schoutedeni | reverse complement strand
CCCCCCCCCCCCCCCCCCCCCCCCCCCCCCCCCCCCCCCCCCCCCCCCCCCCCCCCCCCGGCCCGGGGGCTGGGGGCCACTGCCCTAGCAGTAATCCCACCAGCCACTGAAGGGGGGCCATTGATGAACCCATCAATTACCTTAAAGTATTTTAGACTTTAATTTGATAATAGGTCAAATTTGGAATCCCTGCTTGCACACAAATTGAACTAATCTGTTGAAGCTGCGTGTACAATTATTCTAATATAATCTGATACTTTATCGGTTTCAGTAAATGTGTTGTTGATTCGATAATGGCTAAGAAAGGACAATGAAAACATGAAGAACATGCAGAATGGCTCCTATTTTACAAAACATCAAATCTGAGGGCAGATAACATATGAAATCATCATAAATACATGTCTAGTCTATTATTGTTTAGTAACCTTTTAATGCTCCCGGCAGTGTAATTGAGACAATTCAAACAACACCAACAGCACTATTTTAAGCATAGCAGACAAACAGAAAGATAAAACAGAGGGAGATAATGGCATCTAGTGATGATAACACATAAGACACAAGGTTCTTTGAGATAAGAGAACTTAATATGCAAAGAATGTAAAATCACAATGCACATAATAAAGTCTCCTGGAATCTGGTGATGTGAGAAAATGCACTCCACACATGTTTCGCTTGCGAGGTAAACTGATGTTTAAGGGCACAACCATGTAATCAGAGGCCTGATGAGAATATAATTTTAGTCTGTGTTACTATTATTAGCCGGATAAATATAGAAAGCCACAGAAAATGAATAATAGAACCATTTCAACCTTAAAATAGAGGCAAAGTCACTTGACGGCAAAACTCATAAATATAGTATGAATGTTCCAGTCTAGAAGCATATTACAGACGGCCAAGGAGGGAGCTTGGTGGGCTGAGGAATGGAGCGTAATGAAAAGTTAATGAGGCTGAGAAATATATGGGCAGTGCTGAGGAGCATGCAAACCTACCACATCAGGCCTGAGTCTGAAGACCAGAGGAACTGAGTAGAGCAGGGCATACAGAGTACTGAGCACAGAGGAGCTCCATGACTGACGAACCTCCCTGCTGCGAGGGATCCGATGAATGGTGAACTGAAAAAGGAGGACAATAGAAGCAATAAGATGGACATTATTAGTCAATAGTAATAAAATGTCTGATGGCTATGCAAAGACAGTGGACAAAACACTTAAAAGAATTGCAACATATTAAATGTGATACAACTGAAGTACTAAAACAGTGAGCAGATTAAAGAACAATATCAAATACAGATGTTATAGTAGTGCTCGACTGTATAATTAATACATTTCTGTCTATCAAATCATATTTTTTTGAGAAGCACGGCGTACTTTCGACCCAATTACATATTAGTCTACTGCATTTGCCCAAACCTCTCACTTGAGCTTTCTTTCATCTATTTTTATGACCCCAACTATCCATTAAAGCAAAGAATTGAGCTAATAAGACCTCCCTCTCTGTATGTTTTGGAGGAAGTTGCTTTTTGCAGCTGGTTTTACTTCTGCTTGACTTATTATTTGATTGTAATAAAATATTTTAATACATCAGCAGTTAATTATGCAGAGGATAGGAAGAAATGGAAACGGCTGATCCGCTGTGGTGGCCCCTAATCGGGAGCAGCTTAAAGTAGAAGAAGATATTAGCAGTTAATTACTTTGAAGCAACTTCAGGATGGTTCCAGTCTACACAGTGTTTTCCACGTTCTTGCACGTTGGGCGAGCAAAGGGATGCTGTGCCATCTGGTGGCCAAATGTGAATCTGCAGCACATTGTAGGAGCTAAACTATAGCTCCATGCAGAGTCCACTTGACATAGAACACAATTTGACTTACCTGGCCTTGGCTGTCACCTTTCAGTTTCGAGGCTTCGAATGTGCGTATCTTGTCTTCACTCATCTTGTCAGTGTCTGCAATCACATAATGTCGAGGGGTGTAGGCTTGGGATAAGCTTCCCATCAAACGTATTATCTCTGTCGTGTGTCCACCTGTGAATAAGATAAGATAAACCTTAAACAGTCCCAGGTGGGAAAATAGCAACAGCAAAGTGGACAGAACAAAGAAGAAATAAGTGGAAGCAGCATGACCACAACAGTGTACTATAAAGTAGACAATACAAATAATACAAGTAATGCATATCTCTCTCTCTAAAGATAGACAGACAGACAGATAGATACAACAGATATGTGTATATATGTTCATACTGGAGTGTCGTCATGTACATCTTCTAAGATGACAAGTAGCCATATGACAGTCTTACCAGAGCCGGCCACTACAAGAACGCACACGGAGCCTTTCTTTCCAGGTTTACAGTCTGATCCTCCACGCAGAACCAAAAACAAACGCACAACAAAGAACAGAACCGCCAGAAAAGCACCGCATAAAACTCCAAAAATCACTGACAGAAACATGGTGCATATACAAACACGGGTTTTGGATAAATTCCAAAACACCTGGATGGTAACGTACGATATATAGTAACTTAAAAGAAACAGAAAGAGTGAAAATGAAGGAAAACAGACTTTAGGTGGACTTTGGAAAGGAAAGCACAGAATGTACAGCTAAGTTGCTAAGTGCGGAGAGACTGTTTCTCTCCTGTAAACTTCATCTTATCAAGACAAACAGGCTTCATGGATGATTTTATAGTCAGAATTAGTTATAACGGGTCCCAAATATTACAATAAATCGATTTAGGACTTTGTAAACTAGGTGAACTAGTCGGCTGATTCTTTCCTCTATCTGCACCATGACTGTTTTGAGAGAGCTACGGAAAGTCAGTGAGGCCAATATTTGTGTAGTGGTGCAAGTGTTGATGGGAATTGTAGTCCATCACAAAGGTTGGCCGTAAAGAACGCGTATACTACATTTATGGATTAACTAATGCAGGGCAACGACTGACGTTTTTAATCGCGCGCACCCATGAGCCCACAATAAAAGAATAAAAAACTGCGTTACGGCACGATACAATAATTGTCAGCGTTTATGTAAAGTTGGGGTAATACAAGCCTAAGAATTTCATTACAGTAATGGTGCTACATTCTTATCTGTATATGACAATAAAACTTTGAATCTTGAAAAATGCGTTTACGCATTAATAGCTTTCTGTCATTCTGTTATACGTGAACACACCACAGCACGAAATTCTTTCTCTGCATTTAATCCATTCACCAAGGGAACACAGGGTCCTGGAGGCAATATTTGTGTATATAGTAGGCCTGGAGATTTAACGCGTTAATTAGATTAATTAATCACAGAAAAAAATAACGTGTTAATATTTATAACGCAATTAACGCATATATATATATATGTGACGTCACACTTTTGAAGAACTGCAGCCAGATACTCTTGGGTAGAGCTGGAATACTCGGATCCTTTTTCGGATTCGGCTCCCTCTGAGTCACTCAGTAAAGTGATCCGGATCTGCGAGTCACTACTTCTAAACTCTTCTGTCCGGGATAACAGGGTTAGCACTAGCGCTAGCTCTGTTAGCACCAAGAGAGAATATGCTGTGGGCTTTGTAGATTCAGAGACTTTTAAGATTAGCTTTTCCTCCATACCTGTTTTGTGTGTGTGTGTGTGTGTATGTATGTGTGGGTGTTTGTGTAGACTTTGGTTTATGTTCAATAATTAAAACTGTCATTTGTAACCAATTGTGATGTTATAACCAATGTCATTGGTTCATGTTCAATAAGTTACAACAGTCATATACTGTTACCTAATTCATAGGTTTGTGTTCAGTCAGTAATAATGTCATGACCATTGTAGCCTAAGGTACAGGCTTGTATTCAATAATAAATGGTAAAAATTGCTTCTTGTAATGGCTGTATGTATGTGCGATTAAATGTGATTAATTAGATTAATTAATCGCCACACCATGTAATTAATTAGATCAAAAATTTTAATTGCTTGACAGCACTAGTATATAGCATACTTTTATGCACTGAAGCGACTCATAATTCATTTTCATATGACCACTTGTTACCCTCGCTACAATATTCATGTATGCTTTCAGCAGTTCTGTTGTTCTTGAAACTTTCTTTTAATTTATTTTTTGAGTTTCGATGTATTCCTTTGTTTATTCAGTTTTTTGATATTGTTCTATTTTACTATTTTTCTATTTCTGTAAAATAAAATTGTACAATATTTGGTGTATGATAATGTGCTATATAAATACATTTGACTTGACTTGTTTTGGAAAAGCCATAATTAAGGAATTAAAAAGATAATTGGAATTTGCATCAGTTGAATTAATTTAATTAGATTGAGTTAATGTATTTATTCAGTATTTGTTGACAAATAACAAATTCAGTATTTGTTGTTGTAACAATGGATTAAACAAAGACCACGGTCTTGCGTCACCGCCACTCTGTCATTCCTTCAGGAGCCACCAGATGGCAGCATGGTCTTTGTTTCGTGTGGGTGGTGGTCCCTTGCCATACTGCTCACCTGGGTTACTGTTGTCTGAAGTGTCATTATGTGTGAGTAAATACATCATATTAGTTTATTTTGCTAGTTTTTTATTTTTCACTTTCTTTTCTCACATCCGACTTCAAATTCCACCTGGATCCAGGTCCACCGTGCTTGTCTCTCTCACTAGCGCCCGAGTTTCAAATCCGTCAGGCGTTTACAGTGCCCCAGGGGCTATGTAGAGGTTAAAATCTGCTATGCAATATTTATATATAACATTTGTTTGATTAACCTGTAAACACACTGCTCCCTGATTAGTTAGTTGTGTGGCTGAATAACATATAGGCAATCAGTTATACATGACTTGGCTAAAGCCATCTGAACCAGGCTGCTCAGGTGCAAATCAGATTCTTCAAATGTTTTGCCCATACCCCCCTGAAGAGAATGTATCCATTCACACCTGTTTAAGCACCAGTCAAGCATAACATTTTAATCATAAACCATCATTGAAAATTATGCATTAATATGAACCTAAAAATATTGTTCAGAATGTTTAGAAATTGCTCTAATTCCAGCAGCAATCTACTTATAGTCAATAGTCTAATATTGATTCAATTCAATTGCCTCTTCTTTTTTAGTATCATAAAACCATTAAATCATAGATATGGCATTTATATCTCCATGAATTTCTCTGAAGTTAATTATCCTTATCTCTGAATACCAGATAGAGGCCTACTCTTTCTGCCACCTACAATCATCTAGTGTATATTAGATCCCTCACTGTTAAAGTTTTATGTGTGATTATGTCTGAGGAAGCAATATTAAATGATACTGGTACATCTCCTTAGAATGTAGCTATAACAAAAATGCCAGAAAGAAAACAATGTTTTAAAATATGACAACTTGGTTAGTATGATGTACAGATTAACTGTTGATTGTAATTAGTGGACTGACTGAAGTGTGTTTGACCAGAGAGATCTCCAAACTGTAGCTGTAGACTTGCTGAAATACTCCACTGTCAAGTGTCCTGTTCAGATAATAACTTAACTAACATTAGCTTAGTTTCTTGTCTTTCAAGTTATATGAGCCAGCAGGGAGACTGATAACGTTGCATGAGATTTTAAATTTGTGTGGAATTTCCTGTGCGTATATCAAAGGACAAACACTGTGGTCTACACAAAGTCCTTGTCCTGTCTTGGAATTTATTGATGTTCTTTAATGCCATGGGAAGTTTACATGTGTTTGTAGACAACTTCCTGTTATACGTCTGCTTTTAATGATTGTCATTTGCTTTGGTGTGTCTCGGCCGTCTTTCTCAGCTGATGACCTTCGCATGGACACTTAACCCCTCTTGAATTGGCCGACATAGTCTTCAAATATTTATTGTTGTGTCCACCTTTTTCAATGACCTAGAATTTCCCATTTCGTTGTACTAGAATGTCCTCAGCTGAACCTCATAGCCATTCAAATGATCACATTTTAGTTCATGTGCTGAAAGATGCCTAATGTACCATTATGTTCCATTCTAGTTCTATAAGGCCTTGTTCAGGCAGCCAGATGAAGTCCACATTTTTTGGTGTTTTTAAGTCTGATACAGAGAGTAGATTTCTGGACACGCAGCTCAGTTTTCCAGTCAAATGAGATGTTTTCATTTCATCATTGGGAGCAACTGCCATTGATGTCAGAATGTACAACATGATAGTCCGTGCAGCACATCCCACATTAAAGCTGAAATATGGAGAGCTGAAGCTTTTAACACCTTTAAATAACATTTTATTTTGTGTGGTGTAGAACATTACACATCAAGCTCATGAATACGACTGGTTACTAAGTTTTGCCCCACCCCAGTCAGTGTACTCAGGTGTGTTGTTAGCAACCAGTGTGAATATGAGGTTCTCTATATTCTACTCCATTATTCAGTAGTATACTCTACTATGGTTTTATGTATAACTATTATAGAAATTTAAATTAAGCTGTAGTGTAAGCCAGCCAAAGTTTTAATGGAAAAATAGTGTATAATAAATTATAATAATATTAAGACTGTGTTTATAATAGAACAGCATATTGATGCTATTGAATAAAATTTAAAAAAAAAGTAGTTTTACTGCAGAGGAGAAAAAAATGTGTGGCTTTTAATGTAAGTGAATGTGGTTCAGTTAAGAATCATTAAGATCATTAGGGTCTGTTTTGCTATGGTGCTTTTACCATTAGAGTTTAACTGGCTATAAACAGCAGCTGGCATTTTCCAATTCTGTCAAAATGTTAAAAAAAAAGAGAGATATAAAGTTTTTGTTCCAGGATGAAACGCAGTGACCATGTGGGCACTAGGCCATCTTATCACATGCCCCTCCCTTTAAAGTCTTCGCTCCAAAGAACACAGCAATGTAAATGCTTAAGCTTGGGAGTGGGATTGTTATGGAGTGGTGAAGTTTCTGTCTTCTGGTTTATGGTTTCATGGAGTCGGACAAGAGCGATCAATTCGTCATCAGCAGAGCACCACTTCATTAAGACCTTATCGGGGCGATACTGGGAGATTTCTTGCAAAGTTTGCAGGGTCATTGGCAGGGCATGAGACGGCTGGTTGGAGTAAATGTACTCACAGACCCACCACAAGGAGGCAGATCATGTGAGAATGAGGAAGTAACAGCACATCCCTGAACTGAAAAACAAAAAAAGGTAATCACAGTTGCAAGGTTTGGCACTCCATCCTCTTCATGGGTCTTTGTACTCTTTGTCTACATTATCCCTCTTCATATGCTGTGTCCTATGCATACAATGTTGTTTCCTCTGCAATTCTGGATAATTAGTTGGCCGTATAGGCTTTGTCAAAGCATTGTTTCCAACATTCCTAACTTCAGAGAAAAACTCCATTTATAGGAATGAAAAAAGGCCATGCTATAGTTTCTGAGTTCTAATGTTTGTTATTATTGGGCAAATTAAGCATGTTAGGAATTTACAAGCATCCAGTGGATTTTCTTTCTGTGGTGAAGGCTTCGTATGGTCTTGCCCTAAAACTGCAGAAATATTCTTTAAATATTTTATAGCCTCCCCTTTTTGCAATTTAATATATGAATGTTTGTAATGTTTGTCCAGATGCTTTCACAGGCCACTCAGTGCAGTTTGTCACGTTCACATCAGCTGCTCCTCAAGTTTAATCCTACGTGTAGCAATGCTGCCTTTGATTACATTAGAAGGGTCTTCATACTTTTGAGGTAAAAGAGTTTGATGTAGTATGTAAACATTGTTGAAACTCTTATATCTAACATTGACAGTAACAGTAAAAATGGTGCCTCGAGTGGACTTCAGAAAACAGTAAAACACAAATCACATAGAATGTGTGCTCTTTAAACATAATTAGCTACACATTCCTCATCATTACATGCATTGCACCTGCAGGACTCATATAATTACTCATAGCAAGCCGAGGATAATTAAATCACATTTAATCCCTTAATGTCTACAAAAAGTCCCTTTTTAATGTTCTGTTCTATAATCATGTCATTTATCAATATTGGCACATTAATCTTGTAAGATGTTTATAAGAACATGAGTTAACAAAGTTGGAAATGTATCATCTGCAAAAAATTATTTTGTTTGCATCACACATAACTTTATTAAAGAAGACATGAACATGAATATGCTTCACACATAAGTCATTTTTTTATGGTTTCTTTGATGAAACATAATAATAATAAACCATTAATGCTCTGAATGTGTGCACACACTTACTAAGAAACTTGGCATCGTATTGTATCCAACAATAAAGCATGAGGCTAATTTTTATAGTGATAGACACACTATAAAATATATACACTAATATATACACACATATATATATATATATATATATACATACACTAATATATACAAATATATACAAATATATACACACTATACACTATATGTGTGCTGACACACACATATTTTACTCTTCCCAACACCTCAGTTTTTAGGTTAGAGGGGGTAGATTTTAGGTTAGAGTTTTAAAAAAAAGCCCAAAGCCTCTGAATGGCATGATAGGCATGATAGAGTTAATCAAGAGATCAAATTCAGAAATGCTTCAAGGGTGAAACCTTTGCTATAACTGTACAGCATGGCAGTGGTGCAGAACCGGTTTGGTAGCAGCAAGTGCCAAGAGACCAGAGTGTCCTCATTGCTTCAGCAATGTGGACACAAAACCTGTATTGTTGAAATCTGGCACAGCCCCACAGGGTGTACCTGGCCTTCTGAAACGTTATTTACACTCAGCCACATGTTGAAAAGCCCACATTCTTAAAATAAATAACAATTCTACCCAGTGTAATAAAATAAACATGGTAATAAAAAGGAGGGTAAACTCCAGGTGCACCATTGGGTAATACCTGAGTAAGATGCAGGCTGAGTGTAAATTCGTGTCTTGGTTAATCATAGGCAAGTTTCAGTTGACAAGGTAGTCATAGTATCAGTCAGTTATTACCAATGAAGATTTTTTGTTTTTTGGAAGTTTATATAGGGGTAATAACTTTGTGTCTGTGGACCAGTGAGACAAATACATGTGCTCATTTATGTTGTGGGTGTTGCATTCAGGCTCAAATCTGCCCATCTATGTACAGTCACACTTCTATGAAAGGAAGTTGGTCTCTTAACACATGCTCTGTGTGGACATGTGTAGTGCCAGGAATGTGTGTGATAATTTGTGCAGTGACACATCACCTTAGACGCTCACGTACACAAATAAAAAATCATGTCCCACCTGCGTTCAATTAGATTGAAATCTGGGAAATTCAAAGGCCAAGTTCCTTCCACTGGAGGAAGTCACTGCCTTTAGGGAATATCTTTGCCAGGAAGGGGTGTATCTGCAACGAAGTTTTGGTCGCTAATTTTTGAGAAAGTCCACATTAAAATTTCACATATATACCAGGACCCAAGGTTTCCTAAAAGAACATTTCCCAGAGCTCGCTTTCTTCCTCATTTTCCCTGTAAGTGCACCATCTATGTAATATGAACGAAAACACTATTCATCAGACCGGGCCACTGTCTTCCACTGCATCCAGTTCTGATGATTATTGTAGGCACTTTCTTCGGTGGACAGGGTTTAGCATTGGCACTCTGACCTGTCTGTGGCTATGCAGCTCCCCACCCACAAAGCTAACAGTAGCTTGCTACTTTCAGTCCAAGTTTTTGTACATTTTGCATGAAAATAACAAGTTATTTAACAACATTATAATGACAGAAAGGTGTAACCAGTTAAACGCATGCATGTTTTGTACCTTGTTGTCATTAGCAATGAGGCAGCTGATGCCCTAGTGGTTAGGGAGTTGCCCCTGCAATCAGAAAGTTGTGGGTTTGAATCCCAATGTTGCTAGTGTCCTCACTGAGGTCCCCACACACTGCTTCCCGGGCGACCCTCTCTGGTGGCTGCCCACTACTTCATTTAGTGAATTGGTTAAATGCAGAGAAAGAAGTTCACATTATGTGCTGTGCTGTGGTGTGTTCACACGTGACTGTAATGGACCACCACTTTAACAACATTGTGCTGCAGCGTTATTAAACAGCAAGCTGCCAACATGTGAATGATGTTGGAGGGATGAGGTATTGTGGATTCAGAGTGATAAACAGGATGCTGTTATCAAAATCCTTCAGAAAGGAATGTGATAGCCATGGGGAATATGTATTTTTACACTGCAATTAAATGTATTTCTACATCACATATATCTTAGCATATGAACATGACTGTGGATACTGTTTAATTTATACAGCTAAATGTATAAACAATCAGCTCTTTGGAGCGATGCCATAGAAGAATCATGTTTGCTTCTCTAAAAAGCCTTCCTTATAGAGAACCATTCATGTAAAATGTGGGTATGAAGAAACTGGTATACAACCTTTTTATCACATATCTAAAACTGGGTTCTTCAAGAACTCCTTAGTGATGACAGTGGCTATGTGTGTATGTTACTTGGACAATTCAAGGGTGTATCTAAAGGTTTACATTTACATTTAGGTTCTTCACCCTCAAAAACCTCAAACAAACAGAGAAGGTTATTAAGGAAGCAACAAGTGGCTCTTCTGTAGCATCATCTCACCCTTTGTGGTAAATTTTATTTTTTTAATTGTAGGATGACATATACAATCATACTATTCTATCCTATTTGGCAGCACATGTACTAAAACTGGAACTATACAGAGGAGATTAGCAAGGATAACTTTCAAAATCGTGGAGTGTTCCTTAAATGGGGTGGCTGAGGGGTTAGGGAACAGTCCCACACACTGCTCCCTGGGTGTCCACCTCCCCAGTGGTGATTTTTGGAAAATGAATTAAATGCAGAGAAAGAAGTTCACACTGTGTGCTGTGGTGCGTTCACGCTTGGCTTTATGGGGACACTTTACTTTATTCAGTTACTTGAAACCTGTTCCTCCTTCACCTTAAAACCACATTCACTTTAAGCTTAACCTCTGTACACAAGCATGAATAAGTACACACACACACACTACTACACACAAACATTGTCTACTATGCACCCTATTATTTTACCGTTTTATTTTACTACCAGAATACTGTCACTTGTATTTTGTTCTTCTTGAGGTCATTTTTATATGCGTACTTTTTTACTGTGCAAACTTGAGGGGGCTTTGAGTTCAAGAATTTAATTGCTGTTCAAGATGTAGCATTGTTATCTGTACATGACAATAAACTTAAACTCGAAAACTTAAAACTTGGCTTAATGTCTGAGTATTATATTTAGTTGCTTCCGTGAAAAAAAATCTACCAAGACTCCCTCGAGTGTGTAATATGTTTGGATAGTTTTTAAGTGACTAGAACCACACCGCTGTGCTTTGTCAGCATGCTCGAAAGTAGCCTTGATTAAGTCTTTTCCGGAGTTTGGCCCTGTGTCTCCACATGGTAAGCCTTCTCTCACCACCTCAGCCTGAGAGGCCTCTGGAATGTACTGGCTATGCCAGCATATCATCAGTTTTCATGTCACTTTCGCTGATAAAGGAAACTCTCTCTCTTGTATAGTCCACCGTTTGGTGTCAGCTGTGGCACTGTCACTGGGCTAAAGGGGAGTCGCTATGGGAGTTCAACTATACATGCCTTTTTTCTCCTTCTGAGTCAACTTCCTGGTCTAAAGATTTCTAAGAGATGAATGTTCTGTCTGTATATGACATTGAAATGCTTACAGCCCTGGGACAGGCTCAAGTGGGTGTAGGGAGCCTTTTTTTGATGTGGTGTGAGAAAGAGCTAAACAAAGAGAATGATTTAAGTGTGAGAACTGGACTATGTGAGACTATATCTGGCTTCTCATCTGACAAGGATTAGCATAATGGACACGGCATCTGTGGAATGTTAAGTTATTGGAAGTAAGCTTACAACCAAATACTAATTTCTTTGATAACTTCTCAAACATCAAATAAATAATGGTCTCCTCCACCATCTGAAAGCACATTGGGAAATACAGAGGATCATATAGTAGGAAGGAAGTGTAAGATGGAGCTCATTTAATCAGGGGCCTGAGCACTCAAAGTAATAATGGTCTGTCTTAGCTGTGTGTCTGTCTTTTTTCTTGAAGTCCAGCTGAGAACATTTTCAGGGGTTGAGCCTGTGGCCAGATCAGGAAAACAAACCTCTCTCTGGAGAGGAAAGAACATCACTGTCCACCAGTATGGACAGTATTGAGCTCGACTCTGAAGCTATGGTTTCTCCTTCAAAGCTTCCATCTAGCTCCATAAATGCATACAGGCTCAGACAGCATTCCACAACAATATGAGCTAATCAGTCTGTCACCATCTGGAATTAACAAGGCATCCAGTCGCATACTAGTCTGAAGACGCTTCAGTAAAATAAAACCGTTCTGACCAGTGGTGTCGTAGTGGGACTAAATTACCAGGGCCCCAAGTGGGGGGAGGGCCCGTGAGGAGTGACATTTTATTTTCCTTTAAATATAATTTTAAGATCACAGTGAATGTTGTTAACTAATGTAAATGCTATTGTTCTGGGTAAATGCATCAGTTGATCGATGTATTAAATGGTGTCCAAGTACATATAGTGTCTGAGGACAGGCACCCTCTCC
>JBBPDH010226949.1:0-10190 GCA_037974565.1 Clupeocharax schoutedeni | reverse complement strand
AGCTACTTCTGTGACACTTGTAAATCTTTATGTAACTGAGAAAAATGCCCCTCTGCTGTGAGGACTGACAAATCAGACGCTTTTGTTCCAATGCTCAGCATTTTTGAAAAACATTCCATTCTCTCATGAAATCATAAATCCATTTTATTCCAATAAATATCTTAGCTGATAACCACCAGAATGACCTCCACCAAGCATTTAGGCTTTCTTTAGACATCTGTTCACAAAGACTTTTTTAATCACTCAGACAGGTGAGGGTGGTGCCAGGGTTGGTGCCACAATTGGTACACACACTATGAAACACAGTGTACTTCAAATGTGCTGAGCCTTAAATTACACTCAAAATACACCAAACCCCTTAATTTGAATTAAGTGACAGTTCATTGAAACCAACCCCTTAATTTTACCTTAAAATTAGATTTAAGGCCTGAGTGTGAAATGCCTTAATCTTAAAATTAAGGAGCTAATTCAGGAGGTTCTATTGTTTAAGGGGCAAATTTGAAACAGTAAGAGGAAAATTCAGTAGTTTTACATATTTAGCCTTAATCTGTGCACATGTTCCTTCATTTCCTGTGTGGGAAGTTAAGATCAAAACTAAGGTAATTTTAAGGGGTAAAATTAGGGGGGTTGGTTTCGTAGTGATGGTGGCTAATGCTCTCGTTAGTATTAGCCCCTATTCCTGCAGCCCCGGTTACTTTAGAACATAACACTACAAAACATTAGGTACTTCAAATGTGCTTAAGTCGACCTTAATCTACCCCTGAATTAAGCAGCCATTCATTTGCGAACTGAAATTTTACCTTGAAAGTGAATGTAAGCCATGAGTTTAAAACCCCTTAATCCTAAACATTTAGGATTTAATTTAGGGAGGAGGGAGGAGGTTCTATTATCTAATTTGAAAACAATTCTGTAGTTTTACCCCTTAATCAGATTAATCTGTGTACTTCTCCCCTTAATTTTCTGGAAATTGAGGTAAAAATTAAGGTAATTTTATGGGGTAAAATTAAGGGGTTTTGGTTTCATAGTGTAATACCTCCGAGTATAATAAGCACACTTGTACGCAGATACATGATGTTAAACAGTTCAGCCCACTTTGTTCACACAGCAAGAAAAACTCGACTGTTAACTCCACAAAGTCTGAGACTGTTTTATTTTTATTTATTTACTTTATTCAGTCGTATTCGGGTAATCAGATTTTTGTTTGTCTCATTTAACTGTTCAGTTTTAACTCTTCATTTGTTAATTTATTTTCAGATTTTACTGTCATTTGCCTATATTATCCATTTTTATTCTTTTTATTTATAGTTTCTTTAATTAGTTTCCTCTTTCATTTTATTTAAAAATAATATTTATAAAACAATAAAGGCAATGATGGTAAAAATCTGAAAAATAAATGGACATATTAGAGTTAACTACACTTTGTTCTCTTCAGTTTTCCACTTGTATTTACCTTGCTTGTTTTTTGTTTAATGTGTTTATTTTAAAATGTTAACAATTTTTAAGTCTCCTGCCGATGTGAATGCTGGGTCCTGGTGGAAGTGGGAGTTAAGCGCGATGTATTTCCTGCTGAAAGTTTGATCTGGACTCTTCCCAGGTGAAGATGAACTCGTGGCTGAAGGAGAAGCCAGGGTCCTGGTACAGCCAATTCGCAAAGGGAAGTAAGGTAATAATGTTTAACACCAATTACCAAAATAATTCAATATAATCCGACCAGCAAAGTTTAATCTGAGAAACAAAAGTTTTTTTTTCTTGTATGTTATCTGTGATAGTACTTTGCAATTCGTTTTAACCACTAGCTGGTGGCCTAGTAGTTAGGGAGTTGCCCCTGCAATCAGAAGGTTGTGGGTTCGGATCCCAACTGGTTTCGGCACTTTTGAGCTACACTTGAGCAAGGTACTGTCCCCACACACTGCTCCCCGGGAGCTGTGTTCCTGGTTCTTCACTTAATGACGGAGTTAAAAGGGTTTAATGGGTTAAATGGGTTAAACTAGTTAAATGCAGAGAATGAATTTCCTCTTGTTCACACTGTGTGCTGTATGCTGTGCGGTGGTTTGATCACGCGTGACTATAAAGAGAGCCACTTTAATTCGTATTTTTTGTATTTTTCAGTTCTCGTATGTGGATTCTGCTGGTGAACCTGTGGGCGTGGTCCAGCTGGGCTTCTTGAGGCTGCTCAGTGTTCAGGCTCGCCAGAACCTCACCTACCACTGCCAGCGCTCCGCCGCCTGGGCCGACCTGACCGCCGGCAACAGCCACCAGAGGGCACTGCACTTCCTGGGCGCCAACGACGAAGAGCTCAGTTATGAGACCAACCCCTACATCAAGGCTCTCTCCGACGGCTGCTCTGTGAGTCACAACCCTTCTTTCAAACGTAAAGAGTGCTGTTCTGCCCTGGAGAGGCTATAATGTTGTCATTCCAGCTTCCTGGCCAAGCTCTAAATGTTTGTGAGGAATGAAGGGGGGTCTTTTCTATTACATCAGACAGAACATGTCAAACAGTCAAAAGAGCTTAAAAGAAATGTCTAATATTTTTCTGCTAAACAAGAAAAATCAAGTATTTTCAAAGCATTTGGGACTCAATTTTGAACAGTAACTGTAGTGAGGATTCAGCGCTTATAATTCACTTTCATACTGACAAAAAACTTCTGTATCAATTGTTCTTTCTTCTGTTTGTATCTAGTATCGCAAAGGTCACGACAGGACAGTACTGGAGATAAATACGCCGCAGGTGGAACAGCTTCCTTTCTTGGACATCAAGATCACAGACTTTGGCAAGATTGAACAGAAGTTTGGTTTTGAAGTGGGACCTGTCTGTTTTCTGGGGTAAACCTAAAATGCATGCAAAGAGTAAAAGAGCAAATATAGACACAAGAGAAAGCACGCAAACAGACAGACTTGGACATTCATGCCCACAGACACACACAGACACACACACACACACACACACACACACACTTAAAGCCACAAGAAATTACAGCCCCTAAAGGTGTGGCAAAATGAAAACATGTTCAGTGACGATCTAAGATGTGGAATTTACACACACACACACACACACACACTATTGTGAACCCAAATAAGCACAGGCCCAGGGAAAATGTCCTTCAACAACTCGATGAACGGAAAGTGCAGAGAAGAGAGCCGAAGTGACGACCTGCATGGATGTGCGTCACCAAATGGAGAATTCTGCCACAAGCTGTCGCTCAAAAGTGGCCGATCCTGATGCAAAGCCATCAAAACACCCTGAAACCTCTCTCTCCCATCTCCCATCCTTGCTGTCGCTCTTCTGAAGTGCCTTACCTCTCTGCATCTGCCTCACACTTTTCATACAAAACCTGCCTCTTCATACATCTACTTTTAATACGACGACTTCCAGAAATAGAAGTTCATACTGAGAACCAGAGGCAAAGTAAAGTCATGTTTTAAAATAGACGGTGAAATTTAAGCCATATGGATAAAGAGGACTTTTTTTTTAACCCCGATGTGTCTGGTTGGAATCAGATGTGGTTCAGATCAAACCATTACCTTCTCCTGACTGTAATAAAACCCTACCAGCAGTGTTTTTGTACTGTATGACTGTTTTGTTGTGCCTAAATATGTGCAGTGAATTCAAAACCCCTGTAATTGTTAGTGATGTGTACATGTCTTATAGAGTGATTAAAACTGTTTTTTACAGGTTGAGATTTTGTAAACATGCCAACTTACCAGACGAGTGTTTATCGAGAAGGCGGTGGATTTTAGTATTCAAGCATGAGGCACATGAAAATGTGGCATAAAACCAAGATGTTTTTGAAGTGGAATTAATTTTCTCTGTTGGATCTACCTAAAGTGACCAGTATTTCCACCAAACTCCTCATTTCACCGTTACTGACCTCCCTCATCGGCAGTATTCCGACTGGAAATGTGCGTTAGAAACCATTTGTACAGTAACGCTATTGTATTGTATTTATTTTTATGAAGGTGAGCCAGAATGCTAACTACAAGACCAGACACTATTACAATACAAAATAAAAATGTGGTATTTCATCTGTATTTATTTCCTGTAGTTTTCTCCGGTTCATCAAACCTAACCATTAAAACTGAAGATATCTAATCTGCCTTCTGTGTACAC
This sequence comes from Clupeocharax schoutedeni, assembly GCA_037974565.1. NCBI lineage: Eukaryota > Metazoa > Chordata > Actinopteri > Characiformes > Alestidae > Clupeocharax > Clupeocharax schoutedeni. Next base: position 6,082 of record JBBPDH010226949.1, on the reverse strand, counting down.
GACACTCTTCTCTTCACTGGTGAAACAAGTTTACAGTCCAGGCGATTTTAGTAAGTTAGTACTATTTCTGAGAAGATTGCAGAAATGGAAACAGTAAAAAAACAAACAGCTCTTCTTTAAGAGCCACAGTGAGGAGGCCCGAGCATGTTGGAGGGATAGGAAAATAAAATATTAAAGTTATCAGCATGATGTGATGCAAAATTTACTTAAATTTTTTGGTTTTATGTATAACAGAGAAAGGACAGGCTATACAAAATCTTTAGTGGCGTAGTCTTCTCAAAGGAAAACACTGAGGAGGGGTGTGCTGTGTTCTTAAAAGACAAACATCTATGTCTTAAAATGGTGCTGGGAAAAAGATTATTGTATGTGTGTAAGTATTTTTTTATGTTTCTGTAATATATCATCTTTTTAAAAAGATCTCTTTGACTCATTTGTTTTTATTTACAGTGTTTACTGCTTGTTTCTAAAAGCTGCTAAAAGTGAAGTTTTTCACCAAATGATCACAAAGGCAGGAATGGGTCACATTGGTTACACATTAAAAAACAAAAAGTTGTATTTAATTCATGAAATGATACACACAGTTTTTAAAAATGGTGTTCCAAAATACTTTTGCAATTGTTTATGTAACCATTTATTTTTCCATGTCAGTTTCTAAATCGCCACCAGTAAATATTGTCCAGTTGCTCTGTGAATGAAATACAGAATAATATTCCCATTTAAATGATGTAGTTTCATGTTATGTTCATAAAAAAGTCATATATTGGGTGCATGTTTAAAGCTCTACTATGAGAGCATAATTTCTGAAAAGCCAATGAGACTTTGAACTTTGATTCATAGATAAAGTTGTTTTATTTCAGTCTCACTCTCTGTCTGAATTATCCTTCTAATTATAGAAGCTATTTGAAGGTGCACCTCATTTACATTTATGGCATTTATCAGACACTTCAATTCTCTAACTACAGGGGGCAGTCTCCCCAACTTGGGGTTAAGGGTCTTGCTCAGGAACCCAGTGGTGGTTTGCTAAAGGTGGGATTAGAACCCATGACTTCCAGAACACCTGGCATGGGCAGGGAATCCACTTTAAATGGGAGATTGATATTTTAGGAGTATCTTTTAAAAGTTGCCTGTTATGTTACACTTAGCTTTGACTCTGGTTGGCGTCTAGGTTAGACTGCACACCTGCAGTTTCACAGGTAGTGCTGTACCCTGTCTAGCTACGCCAGCTTAGGGTCGGACGCCACACTCTGGATCCTTGGTTAGGGTTGAGGTAGCCTAGTAACTTACTCTTACTCTGGGGGTTTAGGGATGAAAGGATTTTAAGGCTAATTTTATTTTCATTCCCTGTCGTCCATTGACCCCCTTCTGTAGAAGCAGATCACGCAATGCCTCTTGCGGGTTTGCCTGAGTAAATGACTGCTGTTGTTTTGAGCTGTGTTTGTCCAACAGTAGGGTGAACCCATTTAATGTTTGCCTTGATCTGGGGATGTAACAAGTGGAACAGAGGAACTGCATTCTCTGCAGCCTCTAGGACGATGCCTTGTACTTCCCCAAGACGTGTTGGCCCAAGCTGTTCTCAGGGCAGCCTCATCACTTGATCCGAAGGAGGGGTCTTGGGTTGCCAGCAGCACACAGTCTCCAGAGTCATCCATGACTTTTGGGTGGTGATAGTCTTGGAGACAGTATCATCATAAATGCATTTTCTACCTGTTTAAATTGGTCCTGAAGAGTGGAGATGGTACCTGGAGCCAGACCTTCAGAATGGACTTAGCAGTTCTGACAAGCAGTCTGGGATCAGCACAAAAGAGATGTTACCTGATTAACCGAGTTGGGGATGGGGCTCGGTGTGGTCTGCACCTGTAATGTTTGTGCAAACACAGTCCAGCATGTTCACCCTCCATCACTGCAACATGCAAATACTGATGGAATGTAGGGAGAACCGACTTTAGACTGACTGGCAATACGCAGTCCGTATGGATGAGAGTTTTGGAGCTCACTGACGGCTCTATAAAGTTTGGCGATGGGAGTTGTTTGCGTTAGCACTGGGTGGGATGTCCACCGCAACTACGAGCGTGATGATTATGACAGGAAATAAACAAAGCCGCATCTCACAATCACAAACTCCAGCAGTAACTAGAGACCAGCACAGCATTCAACACAGTCAAAATCCCTCACCTCACAATTTGTAGCATGTTGTTAATTTGAGTAGCCCAGAACTCTGTCGCATAACCACGTCTCCATAAAAACACAGCAGTCTCTAAATTAACAATGAGAAGATCAGATGTCTTCCACTTTATCATCCAGGGAGCAAACACTGGAGAGTAGCACTGACGGGGTCGGCTGGTTCAGTTCTGCTGTTAAAAGCGCCGGTGGAGATTGTTGCTCCAGTTGTTCTGGACTTTCAAGCTACTCATCCAATGAAATCTACCTCTGCTGAATTTTAACGGCACCATTCTGTTAGCCACTGACAGCTTATCAGTTCTATAGTTATAAAGGTCATACGAGACTCTTCTTCCTCCAGTTAAGAGAGTTTTTCCTTGCCTCTGTCGCCCTTGGCTTGTTCACTGAGGCTCAGGCCTGGATTCTGTGAAGGTGTTTTGTGACAATGTTGGTTGTAAAAAGCTCTACATAAACAAAATTGAACTGAATTGAATAGCTAGCTGGCTAGCATTAACCTTTAGCCTAGCATGGACGTCACTTGCCGCACTTCCATGGTCTTGTGTCTAATGCATCTGATCACATAAAAGACATGTGGCAAATGTACCCATACACAGTTAAACACTGACTCAACAAGGCTAACACTTCGAGGACCAACAAAGGCTGCGCTGACTGATGTAATACTGTCCAATAGATTTATAGGACAAGATTGCAGTTGTTTAAGACTTTGGGTTCTGTGACCACAGCCCTACTGGATGCACTGAAATTGAATTTTTCATGTGTAGTTGTAGAATGTGGCTTTGGCGTTAATGCCGCTGGATGAGAAGGATGACAGGAGTGAGTGATAGTTTTGAGGTCAGCGGTGTAACTGTGCTCATTTCCCTCAGCAGCTCAGTGCACAGCCCTCGAATCGTCTCCGGCAGCCTTGAGTGATGCGAGAGTAAATTGGTTTAATGGACAGTGGATACACTCTATCAAGACATGAAATTAATGTAGAACACAGAGATTCTGTGGCATCACTGACCTTGTGTGAGAACGTGCTGAGAGGAGGCAATGCAAAGGCCACCACTGATGAAGAACGAACAGAACGAATGTCTCAGTACGAGACCTGAGGAACAGGGGACTGTGCAGGAAGGCAGAGTGTGAAATGAATATGATCAGAGATGAGTGGATGAGACACAGTAATCTGTTTAGCTGCAGCTCCTGTTGAGAAGGAGGTTGAGTGTTCTGCAGGACACTGAAAACCCGGAGGTCAAAAGTGCAGATCAGGGCAATACAACCAGCTGAGCTGAGACTGTCAATGTGAATATTCGTATGTCTTAGGAGGAGTAATGGACAGTCATAGTCAAGAGTCTAGTTCAAAATTCCTTAAACGTTCAGATGGACGAAAGACAGCTATTACAGTTTCACAGGAGCAGATGCTAGGCTTGAATTGTATTCTAAAGAGACGTTGTTAGAAGGCAGTGATGGTGATAATTTAGTGGAAATGAGAATGTCTGTTCCACCTCTTTGTCCAGAGCGACCAGAGGTATGAAAGTGTGCATAGTTGGTAGAGCGTGCAGCTGCAGGTTGCTGAGTTTTCTGGCCAGATCCAGGTTTCAGTGAGATCAAGTAGATCAAGGGCTAGCTGGTTAGCATATAGAGAAATGAAATCAGCTTCATTGACTCCAGACTGACAATTCCACCACCTCACAGGGTGGAAGAGAAGCTGAATATTGTAGTGACCTCAGGGAGGTCCACACAAGAAGCAATAATAGTGAAATTAAAAGTTAAGTGTTAAAACACTTGCGACTGCAGTCTCCACATTCCCAATGACGCTGTCCAGATTACTGGAGTGCAGTGTAAGTATTTATAGTGAGTCGTGCACCATTCGCAACCAAGGTGCCAAGTAAGGGGCATTTCAGCCACAAGTCCCAGGTACTCAAAGAGCACAAAACAACCTGCCAACACAAGAGCCACAGTCTCTTCACACCTCAGCTCTTCTCACAGCCCACCAGCTCAGATAATGGAGCCAATTTCCTTGCAGTGATTAAGAAACCTGCCCTCCATAAAATGTATCTAATTCTTGGTTTTCTAGTAACATTTTCTTATTCCCCTAAACAAGAAATAACTTAGAAACAGCCACTGCCTCATTTGCAAATACTTAAAGCTTTTATGTGTAAATGTTTCCCCCTGCTGGTCATTTCTTATTTATTTTTGTCTCACTCATACATACAAGCAAATACATAAGAATGAGGGTCTATTGTGGTGAAACTACTGGTGTGTCAGGAACTGTGGTATGGGATCTACTCTTCTTTTGTTAAGGATCCTGTGGTATGTGCTTAAGAAGATATGCTACAGAAGCACCTTTGCTGAGCACTTTTCCTGACTTTGCCTGCTGAGTCTTGAGTAAAAGAGTCACATTTTTACTGCAATTCATATTAATACTTCTGTTACTGCTGCTTGTAAATCAGTACTTGGCAGCTAGAGATTCTGATTCCTTCCAACAATTTAAACACCAAATATTTAAACATTTGTCCATTTATTTACTTTGATTATATTATTCATATCAACAGTTTTTAAATAGTAAGACAAAATTTACATTGACATGGTCGTGTATAAGAGGTTGTGTATAAAAGACGTGATCTTGTAGTTTCGTTGTTACTAGGGCAGCTATCAGCCAATGAACAGGCCTCCTGGAGAAGCGGTGAAGGAAAAGTCATTAGAATCAAATAATCATTTAGATGTAATTGAAAGACAAAATGAAAATAATGCATATGGGTGAAAAAATGCAGGGTTGCTATAAAACTCAAACACTGGTTTCCTGGTTGTGTCAAACTCGCAATGTTTTGGTTCAGCGGGCGCTCTCTGTAGAGCTACTGGGTCGAGGACGGCCGAGTCGGTGCAACATTAACAGGTTAATTATTTGTGATTAAACCACTTCAAATAGTCACACAGGTCTATTTTAAATTGCTGACCTGATCTTTAGTTTCTGTGTGTTTGATCCGCGTTTAAACAGTGTGACTGAGTCACAAACTAAATAATAGAAATATTAAGGATGAAAAACGAATCACCTGCAACTTCAACGCTCACACCAGTGATGTACTGACTGTCATCTGAGGCCAAGAACGCACAAACATCCGCCACCTCTGCAAAAACAGACACATGTTCAATCTGGCACAAGGAAAAATCAAGAAAAAGTTTCTATTTAATTTATGCAACCACATGTTCTCTAATTCTGTTTTAGTTTTGGCCCATTAGATTCTGAATCTTAAAGATTGAGCTTAAATAACCAAACAATTAAATGTTTGGAACCAGCTAGTCTTATTGAATCAGCTAGTCTCTCTAATGCCTGGAGGTTGTGATTTTTATATTTTTCATAAATATTTCATTATGTAATTTCTTTATTTTTTTGTAGGTTGTCTGTAGTCTTCCTACTTTATCTATGGGGAATATTTGAATCTGTACCAGGAGTTCAAAATGTTTTCACTACTATAAATCAGTGTATTGTCTGTTTGATAACGAAGGAATCCTTTTGTCTTGCAGTTCTATCTGATTAACAAACAAATACTAAACGGATAAAGTCTTATCTGTTGACAAGGGTGGTGTCTTCTCCCTTAAGGCCAATAAATTTATTATCTAAATGTTATATACATACATTAATAATTTGCTAGACAATAAAAAAATATTAATTTCCAATACCTATCAGAAAACAAAAATGTAACATAATAGAACACTGCAATAAATAAATAAATGTTGCAGACTTTTATTAACATGAAATCTGTTTATTTTAAGTAAAATATTATTTTGTGTGTTATATTTAACAGGCCAAAGGTTACATTTCAGCTCAATAAATGTGTCTCACCTGCAGGCCGCCCCATCCTACCCATCAGGATCAGCGGCGTGATCTGAAAAATAAAGACTTTCAGGCAGTTTGCCTTATAATATT
>JBBPDH010226884.1:2468-12495 GCA_037974565.1 Clupeocharax schoutedeni | reverse complement strand
CTGTATATAAGTAATCATAATGATGAAGCATATGCAGAGCGTGGCTAAATAGTATCCAAACACCTTTTCATTATTCCTCAAATGTACGTTTGTTTTACCATTGTAAACATGATGTGTATAAACATATAACAGGTATGGTTCATTGGTCTGTTTGCATTGTAAATTCAATGGCCATTTTCAGTTTATAGATATTACTGCTACTGAATGATGAGTGCTGAAAGGTTGATGAGTGCTGACCACACACAAAATGTGTGGGACTTGGCATTATTCCCAGGGTAGTACTTTTGTCAGCTGTTCTGTTTCTGAACAGCTTTTTTGTAAATATTCCATACATTTGTTAAACAAGCGGAGAAGATCTTCATATTTTTAAAAGAACAAATATTTTGTAGGTCCCCAGCAGCCATTCTAGGATTAATTCATGTAATTTAATCTTTTTAATACTTTGCAACTTTATTAGCAAATTAACTTGGATGCTCCTGGCTTACTATGTGTGAAAATTGAGCTGCTAGTGAGCAATGAGTGGTGAGACTTCTCTACTTCACACCTTTCTGCAAAGACAGCTGTGCTGAGATGAAAAACATTTCCAGTAAACATGTACATAAATGTTGTTTTGCTGAAGACAATTGAGGGACCTTGATACTAGGAGAAAAGATGCCTCCCAAAACAAGTTATTTATGGTCACTTTGAAAAGGAGTAAAGCAAGGAAAAAATGTTCAGGTCTTGTTAATGCTCCTGTTCTTAAGAATATCATTACAGCTTATTCTTCAGTGTTCAGCTTTATGGTCATCAAAGTGTCTTCATCAGAATGAAGGGTAAGTATTGGCTAAATAATGACAGCACTTTTCTTCCCAGGTTAGTACTTTTGTCAGCTGTTCTGTTTTCTAAACAGACTTTTAATAAAATATGCCTTTTATGTGTTAAACCAGCCAGAAAACCACAGACTATGTTTCTCCAAACGTTCAATGGACTGTGCGCATAAGATCTGCTGAAGTCCTGAATACAGGACCAAAACGCCAGTGGTAGAAAGCCTGTTCCACATCCCACGGATGCAGCAGGAGAGGTTACAGCTTGTGTGGTGATCTTCCTGGCCAGGTGCCACCAGGTTAATGTTGAGCTCCCTTTTTCTGTTCTTCAACAGACGCTCCACTTTTGTTTTATGACCTGGCATTGAATTGGAGTAACCAAATGCATTAGTGGAAGAATTTGGAACTAAGCCCAAGCTGGATCCTGTCTTTTGTTTTTAGTCAATGTGTTGCATTACGTTCTCTGGGGTTTCATAGATGGACGTCCTGTGGGTCTTGTTCTCTGAAGATGTTTTACTATTAATGTGTATTTACATCAGAACAGAAATATGCACTTCTGTAAAGAACAAAGAGATCACAGCTTCCCTCAAAAGCTCATAGAATGTGTTTTCAGGAAGCCTGAGTGTGTGTCTCATCCATCTTATGCCACTCCATGGTAGCTCCAGTACTGCTTTAAAGGATCTGAAGAAACTTGTGATTGTTTGAAGTGATGTCTACCCCACCCTCCCCCAGCTTTTTTTTCTACTGACACAGCACCAGTAAGACGAGCACACATCTAACACTTTACTGAAATGGGGATCAGATCAGTCGGTCAACATAGTCTTTTATTAATGCTTCTAAAGAATTTTAGATTTTCTTGCATTTCAAAAAAAAAAAAAGATTTGTACATTTTTTAAAAGAACTAGGTTGCCAGTTTATTGGAAACAGCTAACTTGTACCTCCACTCACCTACAAATACCTATCATATATGTACACTTTGTAGGGTTAAATGGGCATTTGGCTGATGCTCTTATCCAGAGTGGCTAATCATCATTAGAATGTTTCTGTGAGCCACTCAAGCCTCTCCACACCAAACTCATCTGAGCATGAACCTTGCTTTGTGTTCTGGGGCAGTGTCAAGTTGGAAAAGAGAAGAGCCCAAATATTGGAAACATGGTCTTGATCTGCTGAAGCATTAAGATTGCCCTTCGCTTGAACTAAGGGGCCTAGCTGAAACCCTGAAAACCAGGTGTGTCCCAATGGTGTGTCCATATAGTGTATCTTAAGAGATATGTTGCAGGAGTATTGCAAGAGCTCAAAAAACTGTCTATATCACCCCACTCCACAAGAATACGGCATATAAACCCACACTGATGGTAGCTTTTATTCACTTTCTTTCATTCCTCTCAAAAAACAAGCTCCCAAAGTCTATTCTGACAGCAAACCTGACAAATGCAAACAAACAATGCCTAATGGTGCACCAGACGTCTGATGGCATGTTTTATTTATATGTCCTTTGTTACTTTTTGGAGGTTTCTTTGACATGTTCTCCATCAACAAACCACCTAAGCTGAGGTTGAAATGACTCCCTAATGGGCATGTAGAGTGCGGTGCTTGAGCCAACGGCTCCTCCAGTCTATGTAGCACTCTATATGTGAAGTTTGAATTCAGCCCTTGTCGTCGTAGTAATGAGACCTACTTCCTGCCTCCCACCCGAGACAGCGAGGGCAGTGGGTGTCATTTCCTACGAGGCCTGCTTGATAATTGGCTCGTTTAAATAACCCACGAGAGCGAGTCCTGTTAGACCTTTCAGCCCAGATTTTGTAACATCATTGACGGTTGTGTCGGCAGTGCAGTATTCGAGACACATAGGGACAGTCCAACTTCTCATCATGCTTCTCATTTTGTTCTCCATCCAATAGCAGTCACTTTGAAGTCATAAAATGATGGTTTTACCCAAAACTTAATCCAGTCAATGATCCAAGACATATTTGCTTCTTTAGATTTAGGGCTGCAGGCACAAGTTATTCAGGAAATTCAGGAAAAAGCAGAAAGCATTCACCGGAAAAGTACTCAGAAGTCTCAACAATAATGTTTCAGTATTTAATGTGTCCACTCTTTGTCTTTATTACTTAAAGAACGTACATTATTTTCAGGAGACCCTCTTACAAAGTTTCACAGAGATCTTTAGGGAAACGTTTCACGGTCCATGATAATCCTGGTTCTAAATCCAGGTGCATCAGTCCACAAAGCCTTCTCTCACATTTAAGCTGTCCAGTTTCAGTGTTCTAGTGCAGACATTCTTTTTTGTCTATTTCCTTTTCTCAGTAACAACTTCTTTAACAGCTGCAAATCCTTTTGCACCCACGATGTTGAACTGTCTTCTTCTAGAGGATGGACAGAACCCCCTGTTGATTGTTTCACACCTGACGCAAGATTGCTTGCTTTTCTTGAAAGATGAAAGCCTTCACATATTTTTTTGACTTAGTTTCACTTATCTTCCTCTGCCTTCACTACCTTAAGCCAGTTCATTGTTATCCGTCTAGTCTTCTCATAAATCTCTCCTTTAGTCATTTTAGTTGCTCAGGAGAAACATGTGCAGAGCAGTTGAGGTGTGTGTGGGTAGGTGCTTATGTGCATTAGTGTATGTTCCTAATTAGTGATTTAAATGCTGAACCGAGTCTGCATGTCAGTGTAAAGCGGTGTTCAGCAATATAAACATTCTCCACAAGGGGGAGCTATAGTGGATATCAAAGAAGGAAATGAAAATCTACATGTTTTTAGTCACAAAACATGTAGAAAATGTGTGTACTAACACCTGCTGAGTCTCAAGGCCACTTTGAGGTTCCATAATATGACCGACCTTGGACTTCATCCACTCTCCCAGTTACAGCCTAAGCTAAAGTCAGGCTGAAATGAAGCATTATTCTTCTTGTCACGCTCTGTTTTCCCCTTTCATTTCTCCACTATCAACTGACATGACACAAATGCTGCCAGTGGAACTGAGTCCATAATGACACAGTTGAGCATTCAGTGGTTGAATCTCTGGCTGTGTTTTGGCTGGCCGAATTCCTGGATGTGCAGCTCCAGGCCTGGCTTCAGATAACTTAAAATTTTGTGCTAGGCATGTAGAGAAATTGCACTGTGATACTAAGTAGAGTAGAGTCAGGTGTTTCTATGATTTCCATGGCCATAACTTCAAGCACCTAGGCATGCAGATGCTTCTACAAACATTAGTGAAAGAATGGGTCACTCTCAGGAGCTCAGTGAATTCCAGCATGGTACCGTGATAGGATGCCACCTGAGAAATTTCCTCACTACTAAATATTACACAGTCAGCTGTCAATTATAACAAAGTGGAAGCGACTGGGAATGACAGCAACTCAGCCACTATGTGGTGCCACTGAGTGTGGTCAGTGGATGCAGAGTCAATCGCTACAGACCTCCAAACTTCATGTGGCCATCAGATTAATTGAAGAACAGGTTAGAGATCTTCATTGAATGGGTTTCCATGGCCGAGCAGCTGCATCCAAGCCATACATCACCAGTAGCAATGCAAACGTCGAATGCAGTGTTGTAAAGCACGCCGCCACTGGACTCGAGAGCACTGGAGAGGCTCGTTCTCCATGTGACAATCTGGTGGATGAATCTGGGTTTGGTGTTTGCCAGGAGCACAGTATTTGTCTGACTGCATTGTGCCATGTGTGAAGTTTGGCGGAGGGGGGGTAATGGTGTGGGGTTGTTTTTCAGGAGCTGGGCTTGGCCCTTTAGTTCTAGTGAAAGAAACTCTGAATGCTTCAGCATACAAAGAGATTTTGGACAACTTCATGCTCCTAACTTTGTGGAAACAGTTTGGGGAGTTTGGGGACGGCTCCTTCCTGTTCCAACAAGACTGTGCTCCAGTGTTAGACTGAATTCACTCTCCTTTTGCCTATCACTGCTCCATCCCAATGTCTGTCAAATCCATAACACCAGCTTTAGACAGAGTCTCGTTTGTCTTTGTTTTCCTCCGTGTTCACACTCCACTCCACAATGTCAGACTGGAGGAAAAGGAAGAAATTTTTGGTTTTGCATTCATTGATTTTCTGCTATATCAGTTTAAAAAAAGGCAAGATCTTTGTCCAGGTGTTAAAAATAATGTCTTTAATCTGGAGATAATGAAATCTAATGATGTCCACAGACAATTAAGTACAGTGGTGAAGAACTATTCAGTGGGGAACTATCTTGCACTTTTGAAGAAACTGGAAGATTTGTGAGATCTTAGGTTATCTTAAGGATATCAGAATATCGCCTACCCTTTCTAACCTTCCTCCACTTCTTTCTTTCTCTATCTGTCTTGCCACAAGTATGAGAAGGTCTGTAGGAGGATAGTAGAAGAGAGAGAGACAGAGGTGTTCCTCAGTAGAATGATAGACAGACGAGAGAGAAAAGAAAAGGTTAAAGGTTTTATGTGAAAAAGAAATGATAGGAAAAAGAAAAATCTATCGACCTTTGATACCCAGCCTCCTACTAAAGACATCTGAGCTACAGGTAAAAACTTGTGGGAAGCTCCACCTTGCTGGTGTACAATCTGTAGCTCTGTCATGTATAATTTTTCTTAGTCATTCTTTAGGACTTTCTGACCACAGATCCTCTCCAGACTAAAGATTTTTTACTGGCGGGCAATTCTCACCATAGCAATGACACTGTTTTGCAAAAACGTCAGCAACACCTCTCTGCCTGATACACTAGTTGCACCACACTATGTCACTAGCATGTGAGAACGGTCCTCCTCCTCAGTTATCTTTGGTGGTTTCATGGTAGTCCATTCCATTGACAGACAAAGTAAAAAGGTAGTTTTTAGTGCAGCAGCAGCATTCCAACCAATAACTAAAATAACTACAGGTGTACCCCAATGATTCCAATAAAATGGCCAAAAAGTGTAGATACAAAGTAAGTATTTATTCTTGCTGAATGTTTAAATGTACTATTACTGTTTACCACTTGAGCGTACCACTTTACTGTTTAAGACATGTTGGCTCTCTCTCTTGCTTAGAACATCATTTTATTCAACTGATTACAGGCTTTCATAAAGTGTTATGGACAAAATGAGCCACATCAAAATGTGGTGGGGTCATGTTCCCAGTCTCCCCAGCATAAATGATGCCAGTGTTTGCTACCATTGTGGTGAAATGGGATTAAACTTGCAGAAGTATATAAATGCTTTAGCACGCCAAGGTTAAGACTTAAAACTAGACTTGATTTGACACAGAACTTAATTTGCAACTTGCCTGTTTTAAATCAGGACTTGACTTGAGACTTGCCTATACTGACTTAAAACTAGATTTAATATTCACTGTATTGCCTCAGGTCTAAAATAGAGACTTGCTGGTTTTCTCTCACTACTGGATTTGAGACTTGACTGTACAGTTTTAAGAACGCAACTTGAGATTTGTCTCTACCAACTCCCGCCTCAACTTAAGGCTTGACTCGACACTTGTCTCTACTGACTAAATGTCCAGACATTGCTGCAACTCTTGTGACTTGATCCCACTACTATTAAAAACTGAAATATCTTTTTTATATATATATAATTTTTTCCATTTTCATGACTACAAGTTAAGCAACAAACAAAACTAAAAAGAAAGAAAGAAAGAAAAAAAAAACTGAAAAAAAGGAAAAGGACAGGCTCAGACAAACTGCAATCACATCAAAGAAGTATATAACAGGGTGCCAGTTGAACATATCAAAACTGAAATATCTTTTAATTGACCATTTGAAATTTTAGGGTTTCAAAAACAACACAAATGCTGTGTTTTAGTTCCTATAATGCATTTTTCAGTCAACAATTACTAGACGCCCTCAAATCCATTAGAGATTTAAAAGTGATTGCCCACCTTCCACAGTACACCGCAATGACAGCTTGCACGAAAATACGCAGACTGAGCCAAAAATAAATAAATAAATAAACAAACAAACAAATAAATATATAAATAAATAAACGCTCACAGACAGCTGACAGATTTAGCCAAGAGCAGGCTGTTACCGAAAAGCTACCAAAATGTTTCGCGCCCTGTAACAGAGCTGATTAGCTACAGTACTGGACAAACAGAAGAATAAAAAGAAGTCCTCGCTGCCTTATTAAAGCCATTCATCTTCTGAGCGTTATTGCTCCATTAAACGTTCATATGTTTGTCCTCACCTTTGCTGTGCCACGGATAATCATTATAAATGGCAGGCATCACTGCTAACCATATGGCTTTTGGTAGAAACTGGCCTTTTGCACTGATTTTGGTTCACGTTCACTCATTCAGCCTTTAAACATTAAAACAGAAGTGGCCTCAGAGCAGCAGCTGAGACCATCTTTGCATCTTACAGTAGGCATGAACGTGTTCACTGGTTATAATTTCATACTTTTTAGAGAGACATGGTGATGTAGACTACTCATTTTGTTCCTTTATTTGTAAAGTTGTAAAGCAATCAACTGATTTTCCATATGGTCCTCCTATGATGGGGCTTTGTCCTTCATGATGCCTGAAACCACAGGCATCATGCAAATGAAATCAGACTAACAGCTTTCATTTATTTGCAGCATCCATTATTAGCCATTAACTCCAGAATGTATCTTTTAGGATACTAAGCAGAAAGTTAGACTGCAGCCACTCCAAATGCAGTCTTAATGCACCTTAATGCACCAGAACCTAAGCAGAATGCAGTGATTGTTGAAGAGGAGATTGGCAGTGCAGGTTTGTGTGTGTGTGTGTGTGTGTGTGTGTGTGTGTGTGTGTGTGTGTGTGAGTTGCAGCGGCCATCGGTACCAGCTGCAAAACCTCTGCAAGGTCAGTTGTGTTCCCTACTAAAGCACTGCGGCACTTTCTGGCCTCATAGCCAAAACTAAAGATCAAAATGAACAGTGGGGGGTGGGGGGCATGATATAGACGCTATATGAGCAGAGAAAAGCGGGCACAAAGATCAGCAAAAAATTTTAAAGCAGAAGAACTGTAGCAGAAGCTCAGAGACGGTTCATTAATGAAATACTCCAGCATTTTCAATTTAATCTCCATCTGCTGTGTCTAATGTGTAAGGCTGGTGCTCAATGAATGAACAGAAATCATTCACAGAATTGGAGCCGGTGGGCAGTTGCAGTGTTCTGCAAATCAATATATGAATATTTACCACCAATTCAAAGCAACAGCCATGACAAATGTACAAAAATCTGTTACATGTTAACATGTTGACAATCATTAACATATAATAATAAACAGAATTCAGCAATGGTGTATAAGGGTGTTCACCCTGTGCATATTTTTTGAGGACAGGGGCACCTTTATCAGTCATTTTCAATTGTAGAGCTATACTGGCCACACTACTTATATGTGCCACATACATTTGTGCAGAGAGCTGAAAAAAGTTCAAAATAATGAACTAAGTTACCCTGAAGGATTTCATGGACCAAAATGATCATGACACCCCAAAAGGGGTGATTTTTATTTTGTAGAACTGGTATAATACTAACTGAAAGTGACCATTCTGTCATATGTGAACGGACCACAGCACGAAATTCAACCTCTGCATTTAACCCATTCACCAAGTGAAGCAGCCTGGGGTCAGGAACACAGCGCCTCGTGTGGGGGCGGTACCTTGCTCAGGGTACCTCAGAGGTGTTTAGCAGTCTTGGGAATCGAACCCACAACTTCCTGATTGCAGGGCGAACACCCTAATCACTAGGCCTCAACCATACTGCTATCGGTTTAAGATGTTAAGAAATAAGAGTGTGATATTCCAGTTGCAGTAAATGATCGCACATGAGATTCACAGTCATTGTCTTTATATAGACAGATGGGAGACACACACAACCTCAGCAATATCTGGTCCCACTCTCAATTTCTGAAATTTTTTTAGTTTCTGGGCATTATGTTTCCTGATACACAAAAGACTGGGCTGGTTAACTTGGTTGTGAAGAGCTGGGCCTGCATCTCCATTTTCACCTCTCTTTGATGTACAGAAATGCTTAATTGACCCAATTAAACCACTTACCTCGTGTTAAATTTATCCATTTCAGTAACCGGAGCTGCCTGGATCAGTCTAAGTGGATATAAAGGCCTACATTTAGCTCAGGAGCTAATTGAGGGAGTCAGTTTTCATCCACATTTCTATCACTGTGCATGCTCACACCAGCGTTTTCCCTCCAAAACAGCGGGAAACCTGATGCTGTGTGACAGGGATATGAAAAAGCTGAAAGACGACACTCTCTCAGTGTGCGTCCAGTTCTTCGTTGCAGTTCGGTGCCGCCGACTTTGTTTCATTCATATTGTTGATCGCTCTAAAGATTGGCAGGGAAGGAAAGTTCCTAAATGTTTAACGATGTCGTGCATTTCAAAGAAAGTTTTGTTTTATCTCATTAAGCCTAGCATGTAGATTTTAGAATAAGGTCTTCCTTGTAGTGTTGCCTTCCTGCTCTTCCTGGGCTGATTTCTGTCATCAACAGCTGGCTGTTCTACAGTCAAGGACCTGTCAGAGACACCTGCATGAACACACACACACACACACACACACACACACACGCAGTTCTGTCAGCTATTATTTATAAATGAATGGAATTTGGATTGGGTTTCTTTAATATCCCATGAAGGCCTTGAAGAGACCCTGAACAAAGAAGTAATATGCAGAGAAAGAAAACTCATTAGAAGTACTTTATCTCATTTAAACAGTTTTCTGTTCCTTTACATTTAGTTTTCAAACAGCTTAATTTCAACATTACATCCTTTTCTTGCATTTTTCTAATTTTGTTTTTGTTAAACATTTGAGCAAGATTTGAGTTTTTCTCTGGAAATATCTGTCCAATTGCTGCCAAAATTATTTGATTTGATTTGAAAATTATTAAATTGCTATGGGAACATATTAATATGTTCTGTTCTGTTATTATACTTGAACTTTTGTAAAGGCGAAATATATATGCTACATTTTGGCACTAGTCAATGGTGCAAATGAAATGTTACATAGTTACACCAATCAGCCACAGTGTTAAAACTACTTGCAGAATATTGTGTAGGTCCCACTAGTGCCACGCAAACAGCTCTGCCTCTTTGAGGCACTGAGTGCATAGGAGCCCTGAAGGCATGCTGTGGTATCTAGCTCTAAGACATTAGTAGCAGATGCTTTAAGTCCTGTAAGTTATGAGGTAGGGCCTCCGAGGATCGGGCTAGTTAGTCCTGCACGTCCCACAGATACTTGATGGGATTGAGATCTGGAGAATTTGGAGGCCA
>JBBPDH010226834.1:0-12496 GCA_037974565.1 Clupeocharax schoutedeni | reverse complement strand
CTTATGGGCGGGCCTTGGCCAAAGAAAGCTGCTATGAATTCCAGACCTTCAGCCGTCAGTCTGAAGATCTGGCTACGCAAAACTATTCATACAGGAACTCCAACCGCACACTCCAACAACCCCCTTCCATTAACAGATATGTACAAAAATGGATCAAACTGTTGATTATCAATTATAAATCAACCATGTGGTTTATTTCTACATTAACCTAGCAACAAACGAAAGCATTTGTGGGCGGAGCATGGATAGGACATGGTGAGTGGCAGTGTGATCAAAAGACTGGTAGTAAATGTGGAAGTAAACCTCCTGATGAAGGCAGGAACAAAGAGAACATTGCACAATGGAAAAAGTCACACACGTGCCAGCAGTAACACACAGCTTTAATCCTCAACTCAGGGGCCCAGATGTTTAGCCCTGGAAAGTGTATCGACACGGCACCACACACACTCCCTCACACACACACACACAAACTGTAGATAAACTGGCAGTGAGGAATCAGCGGAAGACAAACACAGATGCTGCAGTTATCCCAGGAGAAGCGGATCAGGCATGTGTCTCATTAGAGCGGTGCCCGGCGCTGTGCTGTTGTATGAAGGACGTTTAGTTCTTCAGAGGGATGAAGCCTCATCTGCTTTTAGGTGTGAGTGTTAGTGCAGGTGAAGTATCCGGCTGAGCAACAGTGGAAATGCTGAAATGCTTTCCCCCTGTACTGCAGTGTACAGTCCTGCACTGCTCTCAGTAACATTCTGTCTTTTTTATCTGTCAGTGCTTTCTGTGAAACCTATGCATGTAGTCGGTTAACAACCCAGTGGTTACAGTGAGTTATAGTCACATGAATTGATGGATTTTATATCTTCTTTCATTGCTGAGGAGCAGAAGCAGAAAATAACATTCAGTGCCGTGCAGTCTTGAGCATCTCATTTCTTTATATTTTACTTTCAATCACCTTGTTGGAGCAAACATACTGTGACGAGCTGGCAGTCAGAACTGGCTCCCATGAGCCTTTGCAGGCTGGATAGTGGCCGGTTGGCCGCTAAACTGTGTTCTGGGGGTAACTTAGTGGATAAAAGTGACTGTGTGGGATGTTGGAATGTGTTTGGGGTGTATTTGTGTCTAAGTGTGGGTAAATTGTGTGTTGTTCTGTGTGCATTTGTTGTGTTTGAGCTGGGTTTTGCCAGTCACCCTCACCGAAAACGCTGGCATAACGTGTGAGGTGACAGGCAAAACACGAGCTCAGTATGTCAGGGAATAGGTGTGCTACTATTTGAGACCAGTAGGTTGAGTGGTGCACCCTGCTTGGCTTGTTGCAGGCTGTTCAAGCTGACAATAAAACCGAGAGATTTGGAAGATCCGAACCGTCTGTCGTCTCTCTTTCTTGCGCTCGCCACAATTCTAATTTGTGCCTGTAAAACTGCCTCAGCATTCAGCACCACCAGTATACTGACCATAGCCTGATCACCTGGATTGTCTGATCAACTGATGATCTGCTCCTGTTTCTTCGCTGATTCAGGCCTCGAGTTAGCTGTGGTTTGTTAAGCTTGAATGATTCATACATAGGTCACTGTGATTCCTCTGAAACTGATCAGGTTCAGGTGCATGGACTGAAAGAGTCATTAAAAAGTCCTTCAGGAAGCCTGGAGAACTGTTTCTCAAGGCTACAATAAAAATACAAGAGAGTCTGGTTTTTTAGCAGCAAAGAGAAAAAATTGGAAGTACAGCACTGTATCTGTTAAACATGTTTTCCTGTGTTCTTTGTGCTTCTGTCATGTATATGATATATAATCTTGACCTTTTTATTGCTCACTTTTTCTGACTCATTAATATATACAGCACTTCTGACTTTGTGATGATGGACATTGTATATAAATTTCAAACACCCACATAAAAAGCCATTGCCATTTAAACGCTTTTCTGTATCGTCCCTGTGTCGTATTTAAAACATGTTTTATAGAAAAAAAGATTTGCTTTTAACAGTTCTTTGTTCATTTCTGTTTTCAGACAGTAAAGCCATAGTGGACGGAAACCTGAAGCTGATCCTGGGGCTGATATGGACGCTCATCTTGCACTACTCCATCTCCATGCCCATGTGGGAGGACGAAGACGATGAAGATGCCAAGAAGCTCACCCCTAAGCAGCGCCTTCTGGGCTGGATCCAGAACAAGGTTCCTCAGCTCCCCATCAACAACTTCCACCGGGACTGGAGGGACGGCAAGGCGCTGGGCGCCCTGGTGGACAACTGCGCCCCCGGTGAGCAAACAGGGTCCAGGGGCCGCGTGTGTGAAGAGTGCCCTATCTTTCCATTTGTACTGAGGGTATTTTCAATGAGCAATGAGTGGATCTACTTCTGATTGAAGGATTACAAGTAGAGCCCGACTATTTTATCGGCAGGCCGATATTAGGCATTTTCCAAACTATCGGTATCTGCGTTTCTAACGGCCGATAAATGAATATTTCGAAAATAAAATCAGAACGGACGAAACACCCTTCAACCGGGTCATGAGTGTTGGTGTCGTATAGTTTGTCCACCAGAGGGCACTCTATGCCGTCCCTGTTGGCAACACTCGTGTATAACATGCCACGCATCCTGCGACCTGCCAATCCAGCCAGAGTCGAGCGGAGAGAACCAATATTTGTATCGGTATCGGCCTTCAAAATCCTTTATCGGTCGGACTCTAATTACAAATTACAAATTCTGAAATAGAAGAAGCAAACACTGTTTTGTATGCAGGGAAATTTATACTTTATCGCTTAAATAATATGGGATTAACCCTTTGAATGCGAGCACCACGGATCCGTGCCATAAGTGCGACAAATTGTCGTCATACTGCGAAACAACTCGGTACATGGAAGCTGATGCTAGTTTCATCCTGAGCTGTTTGGTGTTATTATGTAACACAGAACCGAAGTTATTGTAATATATAAAACGTAAGAAAAAAAACACTACTGGAGTTATATAAATGGTGTCACACAAAAGCCTATCGAGAGCAAAAATTTCTTTTATTTTATGTTTTAGAAACAAATTGAATAAAAGCACAATATCTTTGAACCGGGAGAACTGTCAGGATAGTCTCCGCCCACAAGTGGGTGGGGAAAACCTGCGTTGGGAGTAGGTCCGGAGAGCGGCCGAGCAAAAGAGCAGCAAGTAGCGAGCATGTAAGAGAACAAACACTGGATTTACACCGTTTATATTTACTGAGTAGTTCTAAGGATTAAGGCCAGTTGAACCAGCACTTGGCTAAGAATGAATGAAAGCACATTGTAGGCATTTAGAATAATGTGTTCAGGTAATACCGGGTGAAAAACAGCTTGAACTGATTTCACAGTTATAACATTGCGTGTGAAAAAGTTTTATATTTTTATTCAGTTTAATATATCAATTCAAATTACAAAAGAAACAAACGTGTGACAAATGCAGGAATGTTTTCTTTTTGCAAACAACAGTGTGCGACAGGGACCTTACATTTCCATAAAGTTAATATTAATGTGGCATAAGATGTTGAAAGAGGTTGAAAAGTTAAGTGGCAATTAAGTGCCTCTGTAGACTTAAGACTGTGCGTCCTTGTAAAGTAATCTTACATTTTTTTATTTAAAGATTTTTCTTACATATAACCCACAAGAAGAAAAACAACTAAATACATTCACAGGCTCATAGATCAGTCAAAGCAAGCCAAAGAAACAAAAAAATTAAATAAATAAAATAAATAAATAAATAAATAATAATAATAAAAATTAAAAAAAAGAAAGAAAGAAAAAAGTGGTCTCAGGAGTACAAAACACAAGCACTGCTGAACACGATGGTGTTCCTCATGCACAGGTTAACCCTAGTAATCCAATACCACACATGACCCAGGTGATCTACTTACAGAGAGGGCTCTGGGGGGTTCTAAAGTGAGGGAGTCAATGTGACCAAAGAAGGGCTGCCATAGATTATAAAACTGTGCCAAACAGCCTCTGATAGAGTAACGTATCTTCTCCAGCTTACAGAACATTAGCACATCCGCTATCCACTGTGTATGAGAAGGAGGGTATGTTTTCTTCCAAAGTATCAGAATAAGACGTCGAGCAACTAAACAAAGAAAGGCTACAAAACCTGATTTACCGTTGGGCAGATGGATATGGTCTGGTAAGACTCCAAATGTAATCTTACATTTTTTATGCTACAAGGATTTTGCTTTTTTTAAGCAAGTTGCTCTCCTCTTATGGCAGGAGTTCTCCTGCTCTTCTCATCAACTTCTCAGTTTTCTTTTTTTAACAACTGTGGATGTCTAAACTGTCCGACTCTGGTAGCTGAGACTTGAATTTGATCACTAAGACATGAACATCTAGGAAATAAATATCTTAAATTAGGATTGGGCTTAGAGGTCAAATGCCAGAATCTCATACTGATGGTAAACTGAACTCAGTTATATATAGGAGAAATTGGCTGCACAATGTCATTTTGAATTTTCCTTTCCTTTGTACGTTTGGGCTCGTTCTGTACTTGTTCAGTAAGCGAGAGGCAAAGAAACTCCACACGGCATCCCTTGTCTGATCAGATTTCTTTTTAGGTTAGTAAGTCTAACAAAACAGAAAGTGAAAAACAATCCGAATGTGACAGAATTACTGATGTTTGCTGGGAGAAAGGCGTATTTAACCCTTTAGCGCAGAAGCGTCCTCTAGCTGGCCTCACATTGAAATTTAAACTTGGCTAGTTAAATATTCCTCCAATTAGCAACATAGAGCCAAAACAACCAACCAGTCATTACTGGTTATTACTAATTACTAATTGCATATGTAATTTGGGTAACTAATGCAGTAGTTACCTAGAAAGAGCTATATTGAGCTAGCTTAGCATTTCGCTAATGTTTACACCGGAAGAAGCCTCGTTTTAAAACAGTGATCTTTGAACATGCAATTTTCATTAAAATCATCTAAATGATTGACCCCAGCTGCAGGAATATGAGCCTATAGAATGAGCTGCCTGTGTGTCCCATATGTGTTCCAGCAGCAGTTTTCAGTAACTGCGGTAACGAGGCTGTATCGACTGCAGCAGATGACAAATCATTTCTAAACCCCCCCGAGTGAGGGGATACCAGAGTGCCAGGCCTGATCGCTTCTGTCCCGTTCACTAATTCATATGTAAATTATAATGGGTCAGTTAAGGACGAGAGTGGGAGGGTCAGGTGCATGTACACGTGTGTGTATGTGTGGTCGTGTATTTAGCACTTTGTGGAGACCAAATGTCCCCAAGATGATAGGAAGCTGGCTGGACTACATGTGCAAAAGTGCTTTACCAAAAATGCAGCTCTGGGTGCACCTGGTACTATAAAATGATGTCATATTGCTTGGCTATGATTTCGCTATGCAGAGGAATCATAAGACCTCCCACAAGATGGCCAACCATTACGGAGCCACTACCATGTTTAATCCTTGGCAACAGGCAATATTCACAGCTTCCTTTGGCTTTCTTCGCAGTGCTGAAGGCCAGATTTTTGTGTGCATGCCTTGGATCATGAGTAGCGAGAGCTTGTCCAGTTATAAATCCCAGATTACCATAGATTTAAGTCTCTGGTAATTTTTAAGGCTACATTTTACTGGTGTTTAGCAAAGACTTTGTTGCATTTGTGACTGCCAATAAGCTCAGATGGAAGACCATTGATCACCTCTGCTGTCGTCAGATCATTCGCATTTGTTTAATATTGCGTTTTTATCTATAATAATTCAGATGCTTCCTATTGGGCCTCTTCAGTTCATGGTTTGAGGTCTCACTCACACCCTGATGTGTAGGTCTTTGTTACTGTATACCCATAAACTGACTCAGCTGTGTCACTGTTTCTTGGTAAGTCCCTTTAAAGGTGTTGTCTCCATTTTTCTGTCCATATGTATACATCTTTTTCTCATTGCACAGCTGTCCAGCTGTGGCATTAGAGGGATAACATGAGATTTTTGTCAGGTTTAATAGTCTTGTGTTGCACAGCCAGGATCTCACCAGACAGCTGTCCAGCATCTGGTTTCCTCTTCAAGGGGAAAGCGTCTTACGTCTAGCCAGTGGCATGGAGCTCATTTCTTTGGATAGCGTCTATAGCTCAGATCTGGCTCAGATACAGGCTTTGATCACAATGGCAGAGAACTGGATGTTATCAAGAGATGAAAAGGAAGAGAAAGGGACAAAGAAGTGTGTTACTGTCTCTCTTTAGAGAACTCTTTAGAGAAAACTGCACTAGAACCCTCAGAGCACAGAAAGCTCAGTAACCACACACTGAGATACTTCTGCTGCCAAGACTTTTAGGTCCAGAATAATTTCATCTGCTCCTGATTATTTTTGAATAAATGGTAGCTTATCAGAATCAGAATCCGAAAACTTTGTTTATCATGGAGGAAAATGCTTATGGGGCGACTGCCGCAACACACAGACACAGAGAGACACGAGACACAAGAGTAGTGTAAATTAAAAGGTAAGATAAAATACAATAATCAAATAAAATAAATCTGAATAAAATCTAATTAAAAATCTAAATACTTCTTAAAGGACTGTTAAGCGTTAATACTTGATGTCAGTCCGTGGCAGTACACCAATCAAGCATGACATTAAAGCCATTTGATGTGAGTAGCAGATTATCTTGTTACAGTGGCACCTGTCAAGGGGTGGGATATATTTCAGTTCTTGAAGCTGATGTGTTGAAAGCAATGCAAACAAGTGAGATTAAAGATCTGATTACCTTTTGATGACTGGGTGATGGGGTCAGAGCATCACCAAAAGGGCAGGTCTGGTGGTGGTCCTGGTATCCAGGACAACCAGTGAACCGCCGTTAGGGTCATGGGTGCCTAAGCCTCACTGATCTGTGTGGGGTGTGAGGGCTAGACCGTCTGGTCTGATCCCGCAGAAGAGCTACTGTTGCACAAATTCATTTGAAAAAGTTAATGCTGGCTAATAGTAGCTGCAGAACGGTCAGAGAGCCCATGCTGATGCCTGCCCACCACCACAATGCCTCAATGAGCATGTGAGCATCAGAACTCCACGGTGTAGCAATGAAAGGAGGTGGTGTGGTTTGTTTTACTTTACATTATGTGAATGGCTGGGTGTTAAACATGGCCTAAGGACGCTGTATGTGAAGAAAGTAAGACAGTGTGATGCACTGAGCAACGTTCTGTTGAGAAACCTTGTGTCCTGCCATTCATTTGAATGCCACATCGACCAACTAATTAAACACTGTTGCAGACCAAGTACACACCTTCATGGCAACAGTCCTCCCTAATGGCAGCAGACTCTCAGCAGGATAGTGTGTCCTGCCAATCTCCAAACCTGTCCATTAAATTGTTTGAAGAACATGAAAAATTGTTCAAGATGTTGGCTTGGCCTCCAAATGAGCATCATGGTCGGAAACTGGTCGGATCCATGGAGGCCCCACCTCACAGCTTGTAGGACTTAAAAGACCCGCTGTTAACCTCCTGGTTCGGATACCACAGCACACCTTCAGAGGAAACGTGGAGACAGTTGGTTGATTAGTGTGTGTGAATTAGTGTTGTCATTAGAAAATCTGGGAAGTGGGATGGCCAGACCTCACATACAGTGGCATGATTCTCTTGTAATAGACTGTCAGTCTGTTGTAATTAAGGCCTTAGGTGGTAGTGGCCTGGATTTAGGCATGGTGTTGGGTGGGACGACTCCCAGCCCTGAATGACGAAGCAGAGTTGAGTTGTGTCATCATCAGTAGGCACTGCAGAATACACGCGTGTCTGAACAGTCCTTCCTGTGCTGTTGCATGCACTGTGACTGAGTATGTAAAATGTGCCTTGAGTATCAGGATATGGATGGAGCTCATTCAGGTATAAGCACGTCCAAGATACATGTAAAACAGAATTAAACCTGATCGCTCAAACCACTTCAGGAGGTTCTGAGACGGATTTAAGCAGAATGTCATACCAGTGTAAATGCATCCCTAACGCCAAGCCACATTCCACAACGTAAACCCCTTCCAGTACTGTGAGCGCACCCCCTCTGCTGTTCTGAATATGGGAAAGAGACTATCCAGCAGACAGCCCAGTTCATCTCCAAAGTCAACTCAACTGTATTGTCATTTCAGCCACACACACAGTCAAATGAAACAATGTTCCTCCGGGACCAGATGGGAGTCTAGTGCGAGTTTCTTCTCTAAGCTGAATTTATTAGCCTAGTTTTGCCTCGCCTCATCGTTAAGCACTGTGTTTACCAAAATACTTTACATTTGAACATTTGTGGCCAAAGACAGTGTTTCTTTTAAGGATTAACCCCTGAAGGAGGGGAATGGATAGTGTTGTGCAAAACTGTCCTTCAACTTTTAATAGAACAGAAAAGTGTGGAGCAGCAGAGGCGATTGGATTTTGTATATGAGCTAATTGCATATCAGATGTCAATCTAAGCAACCAGAGATGCTTTTGTGTACCAGGTTTTGGTAAAAACCACGTCAGGTGGCGATCCACATCTAGATACTTGGCATATAAAATTCTAGGTAGAAGTAGAGTCTCAGACCACAGTACGGTTCCACGAGCACTTATTCTTATTTTGTTAAATCTGTCAAACATGACTGATGTGTGACTCATAATCCTTTATGTGTTTTCTTACTCAAAGCAAGGATTTTGAGCTTTGTTGTTTCCAAATCACATAAATGGAACAGATTAAACAGCAGAATTAGTGACGGCCTTAAAGGATTAAAGAGTAGCATTTCAATGCAAACCGCGTTTCTTGAGAAAGACATCCTGATTAATCTTGTTCAGCTATATTAAGTGTACACATTCAGTTTTGTCTGTTCAAACATATTAAACTTCAGAAGAAACGCAATGAAGCATATAATGTACCAGGGAATATGCAGAATATGCCACGATGGCCAATAAGAAAACATTTAACCGTAAAGGACGCACCTTTCATGCAGTGGTAGGAAACATGGCAGCACAGAAAGCTCCGGTTAAACATTTACGTTTGGCAGACACTAAAATCAACACCTGCTGTTTACCACATTACTGCCAGCGAAGTTACACGCCTTAACAAACCCTGTGAAAAGAACCCGGTTACACATGCTGATCCAGTTTACTGTGGCCAATATGGACACGCACATAACTCACTCTGGCTTCAGTATTAAAGAGTTAAAAATAACAGCTCCATGGTCTGTCAGGAGGCTTCCAAATGGTTAATGAGGGCACTTGAGTGCACCAGATCACAGCCTCCCTAAGAATAAC
Organism: Clupeocharax schoutedeni; assembly: GCA_037974565.1. NCBI lineage: Eukaryota > Metazoa > Chordata > Actinopteri > Characiformes > Alestidae > Clupeocharax > Clupeocharax schoutedeni. The sequence continues at coordinate 3,304 of JBBPDH010226834.1, read as the reverse complement.
CAGAAACACCGGGAACTTTTGCATTGCTGATTAGCGCCAGCCTTTTGACCCTACTCTGGGACTAATTAGGGGCCCACTTACTGTGGATGTTTTTTTGCACGGTGCAGGTGTTTGTATGTGTGTGTGTGTGTGTGTGTGTGTGTGTGTGTTTGTGTACAGGGGGGTGTGTGTGTATGTGTGTGTATGAGGGACCCTGCCGTGGTTAACGAGCTGCTGCTTTATACTGTAGCAGCATGGAAAGTGTCAGAGGCGAGCACAGCAAACATGATTAAGTGAAAACACATGCTCCTCTGAGAATTTCCTGCCAGCAAACACTTCTACCACTCCTGGATAAGTGTGTGTGTGTGTGTGTGTGTGTACATCTGCATGTCTGAGTGCATTTTATATAGTAGCTTTAGGATGAAGGGCTTTGTGATCATTTAGCTATGGATGAGGCCCCTGTTTACTACGGCTTTCCCCTCTTTATGCTAGTTTTTGTAGGACCTGTAGATGAAAAAGCTCTAAATTGATCAGTTTTGGAAGCAGGAGGGGAGCCATTCAAGTTAATAACCGTGTGTGAGTGTAGATATATGGCTTTGGCAGTGGCTATGCAGCCTCGTGGTCTGAGGGTCTCTAGTTTCGCTTGATCCAGACCCTTCTCATGCTCTGCCAGCTCGTTATCCGGTGTCCAATAACATCACACCTCTGTTTCATGCAACTCTAGATGGTAGCTAGTATTTTCGTAAAGCAACTGTTTTGTGACACAATTAAAGGGCACGGACCCCGGACTGGGAAATGTGAGAAACAGTGGAGATGGAGACTTGTTTGTTCAAGCTCATGCTGGGTCAAGTCTAAATAACTCAATACGACAGTGGATTAGTGTTCAAGTTTAAAGGAGCACTCTCAAAGTGTGCTTAGCAGGCCATTTTCTGCACACTGGCTGGTTTACTAGCTATACTGTTATCTAGACCTGGATGAATTAGGCTTATGCAACACTCTCTCTTTCTGGATAAACACCAGGAGGTATTACATTCATTGACCCGTGGTGCCCAGTAAATGTAAATCCCTGAAGAGGCACTTCTGATACTTCAGTCTAAGGGTGTTCCATGATGTCTATTCATCCACTGTTTACTCAGGAATAATAATAAAGTTATATATTTATATATCACCTTTCACAATCTCAGAGTGCTTTAAAAAAGGGAGTGGTGGTGGTAGGGGGTTAAAGAGGGGAAAACTGCTAACTGGGTCCAGCTGATACCCAAAGAGGCTAAAAATTCCAATAAGTAGTAATATTGGCTCATATAATATTAGACTTTGATTTTATACCCCAGTAGGTTTCGTTAAACACTGTTTTATTGACAGATGCAGCTGTCATGTGTTTTAAACTCGAATTAAATGCAGAAACTCTACTACCATCTTCACTTCTTATTGTTTCACTAGTTTTCCTCATAAAACAGTTTTATTGTGTGTTATAGCTCAGCATCACGGTATATCCTTACGTACCTACACCTGCCTTTGAGAAATGAAACACTGTTAAACTGATGGTAAACATTCGTACCATAGTTACTCAAGTCTTTCTCTTTCAGGTCTGTGCCCCGACTGGGAGATGTGGGACCCAAATCAGCCCGTGGAGAACGCCAGGGAGGCCATGCAGCAGGCTGACGACTGGCTCGGAGTGCCTCAGGTGGGTGCATTACCTTGCCGGCTCTTAGGGGCTTCATGTGTGGATCTTCATCACCTCACAGAGATGCAGTTGCTCTCTCACTCTTATTAGTGTGACACAGGATGAAGTGTCTTACAATGCTAATAGAGTTAGCTGGGTACCTGAGCCAAACTCGAGCTGCTTGACGGCAGGGCCAAAAGTGGGTCGCAGCTCAGGTTCGGCTCGGCTTTATTTTTAATGGAAAACCATTTCTTAGCAGTGCCAACCAGTGCTAAACCCAGCTAACTCAGGCTGCCTCATTGTTTTTTGATTGGTCAAAACTTGTCATGATAAATGAAGGACTTGGAAAGAGACCATTGTTTTTTGTTTTTTGTTTTTACTGTCTGTGCAAAAAAACAACAATGGAAATACAAACTAACTGGAAAATTGACAAAATACTATCTGTCTGGGCTGACGATCATTTTCGGTGCGAGGTTTTAACACCGTGAGAAACGTGAAGGTGTCCCAGGTTTTATTAGAATGCTGAGAGGAAAACAAATACCTGAAACAAAACATAAAACACTACAATAACAAAAGAAGGTCTGACAGAGAAAAAATTTGTTCGTAAAACTCCATTAAGAATTTTTGGGACGACGATAGCCATTAACTGCGTGGAGAAAATGACTGACCTAAAATGAACTGAAAATCAAAGCATGCTACAACTTCCATGCCAATGCAGTATGGTTTAGGTACAGCATGGTCCCTGTATAACTATGGAAAAAGTATAAATTGCATGCCTATGATAGCCAGTAAAGGGACCCACAAGGATATACCCTTTAAAGAATTATGTTGTCTAGGCAAAATGCTCCTGCCCCAATGCTTTGGTATGGACCAGATTTTGTCCAGCACTAGTGGGGTTAGCTAGACAAGGGTCTGAACAGTGTGATGGAGACTGCTGATTGTCATTGTGGACTTTGATTGGCAGAATTCAATTGGGTTTATCTTTTCTGAAGTCTAGCAGAACGTTCCCATAGCTCTGCAGGCTACAGAGTTTCCCCTGTGGTGACGACTGGAGAACCTCCCTTGTCCTCCTTACTAAACACACTCTGCTGAAAGGAGACCAGGCTCTCTGGCATAGGAAAACAACCAGGAATTTCAAGTTTGGAGATGGAAAGCATGAGCATGACATCATGTTTTTAGCAGGGGAAGATTGTGCTGGATGTGTGTGTTTTGTGAGAGTGTATGCTACTGATGCATTACTGGACCCACAGGTTTTCCTCCTCTCATTAAGAGCTCCTGATTAGTTAATTTGTCCACTCACTTGCCTCATTACTTCGAATGACCCTGTGTGTGTGTGCAATACGTGTTACACGATCCTGAATCTCTGTCCAATCTGCTCTGCATTAAGCGTAAAAATACCCTGGAACATGACTTTTACGGCTTGATGAATATCTGGCCATAACTTCACCGTTGTTTGGATTTCTCCTCGTGTCTCATGCTTGGCTCCATTAATGTTAAGAGTGTTTTAGTAGGGGATCAGTGTGTGTGTATTTTTTATTTATTTATTTATTTGTTTGTTTTATTTTACCAGGAATGTCCCGTTGAGATACACTACCGGTCAAAAGTTTTAGAACACCCCAATGTTTCAAGCTTTATTTAATTGAATTTCAAACAGTTCAGGTC
>JBBPDH010226811.1:0-12500 GCA_037974565.1 Clupeocharax schoutedeni | reverse complement strand
GGTGTGCTTATTTGATTTTACCAGCTTGACTCAAGTTTTAGTACTTTATTTATATGTGTGTGTGTGTGTGTGTGTGTATGTGTGTGTGTGTAGGATCCTGTACCGTGGAGGATACTCCAAAGAGGAGCAGTTGGAGTTCAAGGCTGTGGTTTATGGGAACATCCTGCAGTCGGGACACGCCATCACTGTCGGCATGGATACCCTACAGATTAAATACGACTCTCCTACAGCAACCGTCAGTATACACACACACACAAACAACCCACAATACACAAACGCACGCACATATACACAGACACATACAAAGACACATACCCCCACACGCACATTTACACATATATACACACGCCTAATTAAAAAGGCTTTACTTGAGTCCGAGTGTGTGTACATGTGTGTCTATATGTGTTCTTTTGTGTGTGTGTTTATATGTTTGTATATGTGTGTTTGTTATGTGTGTGTGATCAGGAGGATGGGAAGAAGCTGCAGAAGATGCTGGACACGGTGGAGGAGGGGACAATGCCCTCAGAGCTTGTCCAGATCCTGAAGAGTTTGTGGCGAGACTCTGGAGTTCAGGCGGCCGTTGAAAGATCCGCAGAGTATCAGCTCCATGACTCCGCCCCTTAGTGAGTGTGCATGTGTGTTTGTTTATGTGAGTGTGTATATGCTTGTGTTTATATACATGTGTGTTTTTGTGCATTCGTGTTTGCATGTGTATGTGTGTGTTTTATGTGTGTTGGGAGATGCTGATGAGTGTGTTTGTTCTCAGTTATTTTGGCGACCTGGACCGGATCTGTGCAGCTGATTACATCCCCAATGACCTGGACGTCCTTTACGCTCGAGTCAAGACTGCAGAGGTGGTGGAGGAACAGTTTACCTTCAAAGACCTAAACTTCAGGTAAAAACACACTCACGCACACACACACACACACACACACACACACAAACTGTGTGTGCATGTATGTGTGTGTATGTGTGTATATGTGTTTATATATGTATGTCCATAGGATGTTTGATGCTGGTGGTCAGCGTCCCGAGAGAAAGAAGTGGATCACCTGCTTTGAGGATGTTTCTTGTATCATCTTCTGCATCGACCTTAATGGCTATGACATGGCTCTGGTGGAGGATGAGGAGGTGGTGAGTTACCCAACACACACACAAACACACACACAGATCTGACAAAACACTACAGCACAAAGACTGAAGGGCACAGCTGAAGGGTAGGACCACCCCACTCATACCTGTGTAGAATTCCAGTGTTGTTAGAGTTACACTATTACTGTTACATTGGTACAATGTTGTTAGAGCCACAGTGTTGTCAGAGTCACAGTGTTAGTGTTTGAATGTTACTGTTAGAATTATCGTGTTACAGTGTTAGTGTTAACACACCGTAATCTTATAATGTTTGTATTACAGTGTTTCGCTCTCTCTGTCTCGCATACAGAATCGGATGCATGAAAGTCTGCACCTGTTCAACAGCATCTGCAACCACAAGTTCTTTGCCAGCACCTCCATCGTCCTGTTCTTCAACAAGAAAGATCTGTTCAAGGAGAAGATCAGCAAAGTTCCACTCAGCGTCTGCTTCCCGAACTACAGTGGTAAACATACACACACAAACACACAAGCTCAATATTCCTGTTGGGGCTGTGGTCAACTCTGCTCCAAGGAATTCGTGAAAAACCTTCTTTTGTGCATTTTGTCTTGTTTTGTTTTATAAGATACCATGCATATCAACTACCAATGACATATTCTGCTTAAAACCAGAAAAAAAACATGCACTAAATATACGTAAAACTATATGCAGTCGGGGCCTGAAGAAAAACTGAGGCCGCATTCCACAGCTGGTTCAAATGCAAGCACTGTGCACATAAACAGAAGCAAGGCAAGCATATGGATGTTAGCCCCAGGCTAAAAGCTAACCCAGTCTGACTAGCTTTGCCATCCATCCTGCTCTCCAATGTTCGTTCCTTGGACAGTAATATGGATTATCTCTGGAGGCCTTTTTGTCTGATAGTAGTCACAGAGGTGATATGTCAGTTTACATAAACAAACCCTGGGGTATGAACTCTCCAAAAGTGACTCACCACTGTTCACCGCAGTGCAAGTGGTAGCTGTTTGTTTGCTGCCTAGCTCCAACTCTACCCAAGTGCTAGGTGAGCTATATGAAGGTATCAGCAAGCTATAAACAGTGCACCCAGGTTGACTTTTCATTGTTTGCTACAAGAAGGACTTTGCTAGAAGAGGGAAGAACTGTATGTTCAAAGTCTATACCGACATGCATGCACACATCGGTTCCCCCAGCTACCCAGCACAGCATTTTCGACTGCACAGCTTTGAACATATTCAGAGAAGCTGACACTCATTTCATCAACCTGGTGGAGAGCACTGACTGTGCACTGTGACCTGCTACATCAGCTAATGCACAGAGGATATTACGGTATACAGAAGAGTCACGAAATAAACCAAAGAAAAACCCTTGCTCACCGCTGAGGTCCGCTGCATGGAGAGCAAGATGCTGCCTTCAGGTCAGAATACAGAGCTGCCCACAGTTGTGCCATCAGAACAGCCAAGCACAATATCGCACAAAAGGTCCAGAGCTACTTCCACAACACCAAAGACATTTGCCGATTACAGAAAGGCATTCATGCTGTCGTCCAATACAAGTATGCACCAAGCACCGCTGACAGGGACCATCACTGTACAGCCAATGTCAGCAATAAGAACAATCTGTCTCTGGATGTGGATAAAAGTTTTTTTTTTAAATGGCCATTTACTTTAGAAAAATCTCGCTCCAGCCACATGCCACTCATCAAGCATCAATGGTTCCATCAACAAGACAATAAAAACACCAGGTGTCTGAGAGTGCATGTCCCGAATAACCCTACCTGGACCAACTCCTCCTCTGTCACCAAAAAGGCACAGCAGCATCTTCACTTCTTAAGAAGAACAAACTCAAACTGTTCTGTAGGAGCATCATGGAGAGCATTCTGACCAGCTGCATCTCTGTAAAGCGGTGCTCTGTACAGTACAGACGTAAAGAGCCTGCAGCAGATTGTTGAAGCAGCTGGATCATCAGGTCATCTGTCTCACTACAGGACGTCTACCATCAGGACATCTGATGGTATCTTCCATTAGAGTAGCATGGAAAAGGCATCCTGCATCACACTTTCACACACACTCATAGACGCTGGTGGTCTGGTGGTTAGGGAGTTGATCCTGTGATCGGATGGTTGTAGATTTGAATCAATGGCATCACTAAGGTACCCTTGAGCAAGGTACTGTCCCCATGCCCTGCTCTCCAGGTGCTGCATTCCTGACTTCTTGCTGATTCACTCGGCTGAATGGGCTAAATGCAGAGAACAATTTTGAGCTGTTTGTGTGTTGACATATGAACTCTTTTTTCTGGTTAAACTGTTCCATTCTCTCCGTTCAGGTGCCAACACATATGACGACACCACAAACTTCATCAAGCAGCAGTTTGAGGACCTGAACACTAACAAAGGTGGGAAGCCCATCTACACCCACCTGACATGTGCTGTGGACACCAAGGACATCGAGAGCAGCTTCAGTGCCGTCACCGATATCATCATCAAGAACCTGAAGGAATGTGGCCAGCTGTGACCTGGACCACCCCAGACCTAAGCGGAACGTTCTCGTGAGAAGATTCGAGAGGAAATGAGCTGTAGATTACATCAGCGAGCCCCAGCAGCCGAAGGGTCAGAGGGGGTGGGGGTTGTGGGGGCTGTGATCAAGTAGTCTCACAAATGAATCTGTTGCAGAACTGCGTTCGCTACTTACACATTCACACACACACTCTCTCTCTCTCTCTCTCTCTCTCTCTCACACACACACACACACACTTCGTACACTCATGCCTCCACAGTGTGCAGGATCACCATGGTGTTCCATCCATTAAACCACTGCATGTATTTGAAGAGCCCAAACCTGGAACTTCCTCTTAATTGGGGGTTGTGGCAGGTTGTGGAGGGGTGGGGGGTTAGTGAGGGTGGAATTAAACACATGAAGTTTCTACATATGGACAGTTAATGAACCATCTGAAGACCCAGGAGACTTTATTCAACTTTTTGCTTCCTTTCAGAAAAAGTTTTGTGTGGTAGTACATTTACAACACACACACACACACACACACACACACACACACACACACATACACACCCCTAAAGGAACTACATGGATATTAGTGTGTTCCTGTTCCAGTGTAAAGAAACAGATCAGCTAAACCCCCAGACATCCACCACATCCCACCAACCCTCCACACCACTGACCCTCCTTCTTCAGTTCAGAACTGGAGCTACGAGGCTAATGTGGCTAATGCTAGAAGTCAATCGTCGCCCAAATATTTTACTGTACACACACACCCAAAACTTATCTGATAGAAACTGACTCTAGATCAGCACTTCTGCTCCTGGGTTTGTAAACACAGACCCTGTTGTGTAAAAAAGTCCTGTAGCTTTTGGCTCCACACTAAAGATCAGTTCATTTTTACAGCTCACAATAAGTCATGCTGTGTCCTAAACCACATTCACAAGTCTGAAGCTGGACACTGAATAAATTGATCCTTTACACCTACTAGATTTCTATACTGCATCTTGCACACACACACACACACACACACACACACACACACACACACATAGGGTGAGGTAAGAGAAAAAGAAGAGACAGAGAGAGAAAGAAGAGAGGGTATATTTAGACTCCAGGAATAAACTCCTCCGCCTGTGAAATGTTGCTGCTGATGGTTTCCATGGTAACGAAGATCCCAGGGCCAGACTTCATGAGGCCTGCGGCCTCGTACACACATGCACATACACTGGCAAAGGTCACTGCAACTAAACCTGTGATCAGTGTGCATGTGTGTATATGTGAGAGGAAGAATGTTTCTACATCATTAAAAAATAACTGTCCTGTCCTGCGGCTGATTGTGTCTCACACACAGAGACTTTCTCTCTCTCTCATACACGTAAAACTATGTTGAAGCTTTGTTGTGAACTTGTGTTGTGGCGCCCTCTAGCTGCCGCTCTGAGCACGACATCATTAACATAATTTATTTATAATTAAGTACTAATAAAAATACAGAATGAAACAACAGTTCACTTTTACACAGCATCAGTCAGAGATCAGCCTTTCAAAATACATTCAAAAATACAAACTTTACAATAAATGCTCCTGAACATCACACACACACACACACACACACACACACACACACACACACACACACACACACACACACACACACACACACACACCTTGGAGCATCCTCCTCCAACACCCTCCCCTCCAGAACAGTGAGAGAAGATGGATCACTTCAGTGCCTCCAGCAGTCACTACCCTAGCACCCCCCACCCAAACCCCCCACCCCAGATGTTCCAGATTAGGTGTTTTGTAATTAAACTACATGATCTACCCATTTTTCTAAAGTAATCAGCCAAAGAACAAAGTAAAGGCTAAAAAGTGAATCTGATCTTCAGGCACCACAAAATTCCCACAAGGGACACACAGAATCAGAGGATTCAGATTTGTCCTCCTGAATTCTAATACTGCCTTCTCTGTATGACAATAATAATAATAATAATAATAATAATAATAATAATAATAATAATAATAATAATAATAATACAGATCAGACAAACTCAACAACTGCTCCCATTAAATCCCTTCTCTTTTACAAGTCCATCCCACCTTCTGGGTTTGACTGGTCAAAGACCAACATCTCTCAAAAACCAATGTTAGAATGGTTCTTAAAAATATGTACCATGTGACTCAGGCATGCAGTCAGCAACAAGCTAACTGGTGGGTTCTAGGCTTCCATTACTTATTAGCAACATTAGCCTCATAGCTCCAGTATTGTGCTCTGTATTGTAAAATACCCTGTAAAGTATTGTGTTTTCTGTAATTTGATGAGTGGATGTTCAGCTTTAACTGTCTGGGATTATGAGATTGTTCTTAATTTGATGCTGCTCCAGAAAGTCAGACGTCTCTTCTGCTATCTGTCCCGGGATGCGAAAGTCAATGGGGATGGGTTGGGACCGGGGTGGCGGCAGGGGGGAAGGTCTAGGGCTGGAGGCGTCGTGGGATTCTGGGTTCTCTGTGTTGCAGCCAGTGCCCTGCAGGAACTGCATGAAGTTCTCCTGGATGGAACCATCACGGCTGGGCAGGTGCTCCTGCTCATCTCCGTTCGGGCGGAACAGGAACGGGAGGCGTTTGCTGAGCTCCTGCCGGATCTGCCTGTTCAGGCATCCATAGAAAAACGGGTTGGAGGTGAAGCACAAGTAACCGATCCAGGTGACCACGTCCTCCAGGGGTGCCAGAGAGGCCGGTGGCAGAGACGCGAGAGCTGAATACAGGTGGAAGGAGAAATACGGGAGCCAGCAGAACAGGAACTGACCACCCATTGCTGCCAAAATTACTGCTGCTTTGCCCCCTCCGAACAGGCGCTGAGGGGTCCCGCGAGCACCGGTGCCCATTCCAGCTGTGGAACCTGACCTGGACCCGGATCCAGAGCTGGTGACCATGGTGGAGCGGCTGCTAAGGGATTCGGAGCGCCTGCGCCTCAGGGTTTCTGTCCAGGTTGGCATTGGGCCATGCTGCATGGCTGCCACTCGTGCCACCTTGAACATGCTGCAGTAAACAACCAAAATCAGCAGCAGTGGGCACAGGAAGTACACCAGGGCAAACACAACCATAAACGCCACCCGGTTGGCTCCACCCCCACTCCAGTGCAGAGAACATCGTCTGTGTGTATGGGGGTGTGTGGGCGGGGCAGGGACATTAACGCCACCCCCGTCAACCCCATTACCTCCTGCCTCCAGCACATGGCCCCGCCCCCCCTGCAGCAGCCAGGCCAGAAGTGGCAGCACAGACATCACAAGTGCTTTTGTCCAGATGCCACCCAGGACTCCACCCACCAGCCCCAGAGTCATGCGGACCTCGTAACGCAGCGGGTGGAGAACATAATAGTACCTTTCCACGTTGATGGCACATATGGACAGAATGGCAGCACTGACCAAACACACACTGAGGAACAGGTAACTCCGGCACAGCGTCTCCGAGCCCAAAAACGTCCTGCCAGATCCAGACATTATTCCCATCATGCCCAAGGGCATCAGCACCAGCGCTGCCAGCAGGTCCACCAGACACAGGTGGAATACGAAAACAAACTTCCGGAGCTGAGGAGTTCTGACGATCACCAGCATGACTGCCACATTTCCAAAAACAGCCAGCAAGTCCATCAGCAGCATGACCAGAAGAGCCAGAGACTGGGATACAGCGCCCCCTTCAGGACCCTCTGAGAGAGATTCGTTGGCCAGCCATGAGGACATCTGTGAGGAGTTCCTCTGTGAATCCATAAAGGAATGGGAGGAGCCAGGATGGTGGAGATGATGTCATTCATAAACCCATCGTTCATAATCCAGCGACAGAGAATCTGAACTCCTGACCTCAGTCACTGTTCACCCAAAACAAAAACACTCCAGACTGTTAGAGTAAGGCAGTCTTCATCTCCATGACCACTGTCCTGGTAATGCCATCATGTCCTGAGGAGAGGAGACATCAAAACCAGTGATCATGAAAATGAGAAAATCTATATCTTAAAGGTATCTAGACATTCCAGAAAAATAGCTGACCTGGCCCACAATCGGCTCAAGACAGAATTTTGAGGGTCTGTAGTCGGTTCAGACAGGATTTCATGGCTCTGCAGTTGGTTCAGACAATTATTTGTGGGTGTACAGTCAGTCCAGGCAGAACTTTGTGGGTCTACAAAAAACTCCTGAATTAGACTTCGGATGATACAGGATTAAAGTTTAAAATGAATGATAAGAATGAACAGGTTAGTGAATACAGGTTTAGGGATTAGGATTTAGGAATTCAGGGAAGGTTTAGGGATTATGGTCAGTCAAGACTTTTGAGTTTGAGAATTTTGGAATTCGTGTTTACGGGTTTAGGGTGTAGGGATTAAGGTTCGGGGTTGCAGATTTGGGTTAATTCTATTAATAGAATTAGCAGATCAGAAACACACGCGCACACACAGAAGACCCTCCACCGGTTGTTTCGACATTGATGATACATTTAAGAGTGAGCGGGAGGTCTCCAAATCACACACAATCACACACACACGTACCTGTTGTATTATAGTGCCTGTTAGTTCATGTCTGCACACATCTTCATCGTCTTCATCAGCAGAGACAGACAGCATCGAAGCAACACCGAGACCCCTCCCCCGCCCTCGTCTCTCTCTCCCTCTCTGTCTAACTCCCTGTCTCTCTCTCTCCCTCCTTCCTTCTCTCTCTCTCTCCCTGATGATGAAGCCGGTGTGTTTAAGATGGAGGACAGAAAAAAATCTGCTACTGCCGAACACTATGTCCTCCCCTGTCTTTCACACACGCATACACACACACATTGACTGCAGCGCTGAGGAGAGACAGAGAGCGACCCTTTACCTGTCATCCCCTCTGGGTCTTAGAGCCATGTGGGTGTTCTGGGTTAGTTTGAGTGTTGGAACTACTGGGGGCAGTTTGGATGTGTGGGGGTTATTATAAAGGGGTCCTGCCTCAAAATCCTCATGCAGACACTGACATGGCTGCACCGTAGCACATCGCCGCGATGTGGTAAACTGCTACACACACGCACACACAGGCGCACAAACACAAACACACACACGCAGTCCTGCAGCCAATCAGACTCAGCAGCACTGTTGCCACGGTGATATTACCTTGCTCCTATTGGACAGGATGGCTTTCACTAGTTCTGTATTACTGTATTTGTGGGGATGTTTAAATGGTTTGTGTAAAAGTAAATACAGCAAACCCCTGAGCCCTGACCTTAACGTCCGAACACAAACACCTATTTCTGCTCTGAAACACATCTACAGGCATTCACCTCACACAGACCGCACACACATACAGTGGGTGTTCAGTTGATTAGGTTCACCCGCTCATACTCACTTTCCATTACACCGAAACCCCTCTCCTTCTGATAACCTGGCCACTCAGTGTTTATTGCATAAATCTGTGATGTGTGTGTGTGTGTGTGTGTGTGTGTGTGTGTGTGTGTGATACAGAAATAGCACATTCTTGCTTTTCAGCAGCAAATACAATAGTTCCCATGGTAACTGCAAAAATAGCACCCACATTCCACTCAGAAATAGCAAATGGCCACACACACACACACACACACACACACACACACACACACACACACACAAACTGATACGTGTTTCCTGCCTCCTGGCTATTTACCATTTGCGTTTGTAGATGTATGTGTGTTGTACAGTATAGTGTCCTAAACCTGTTAAAGTGATTTTTTATAAAACATGTAAAACATGTATAAGAGCACTGAGGAACATCTAGCAGTACACAGAATACACTTCCAGGAACGGAAACAGTACAAGGATTAATTAAGATACAGAATATCTCATAAATTATTCACTATCTCTCTCTCTCTCTCTCTCTCACACACACACACACACACACACACATACACAGTTATTCTGAGTTACACGCACACGCACACATACACACAGTTATTCTGAGTTACACACACACACACACACACACAGGCCCATCAGTGCTGAGTGTAACTGAGAGCTAGGTGTAACATTACCTGAAAGGTGTTCTCAGTGTGTTTACACTCACTAGCTGAATAAATTAAAGACCACAGACACACACCTGCAGCTGAAGCTGCAACACGGAACACAGAGTCCAACTTTTCTCGATCAACTAAAAACAAATGGTAAGAATTTTAACAGAATCACGTTGTTTGTGTGTGTGTGCCAGTGTTTTTGTTGTTCTCCAGCTGATAAACATGTAGAACCAAACACAGTAAGCATGAAAGTTCCTGTGAATTGAGATTGTTGTTTCTCCTTCAACAGTGGAGAACCGTAAACTAAACTGCCCAAACTGATGGGTCTGAGAATGGATTAAAATAATAGTATTGTTGCTGTTGTTATAAAACAATAATGAATACATCAATAAAATTAAATAAAATAATAGGATGAAATCTTGCAGGGTTCAGTTCTCACTTTGTGCTGGTGTTCTGCAAATGTTCTTCTTACACCTACCTTCGCAAATTCGAACCGCATGGCTAAACGGCAACTAAAGAACATTCCAGAGAGGTACGTTCTGGAAAAACCAATACTGAAGTGATGAAAATGGGGAAAAAATGAATGACTGAGAGAAACAAAGGTGGGAGAAATGAAGGGTACTGTGAAATCACTGAGAAGGACATGCTGACCTCCAGCCTGGACCAGGATCAAGATCTAACAGGTTTACTACCAGCCCCAGTTCGAGACAAGTGGATTTTTTTCCAAATAAAAGATCTTTCAGACTTAATAAAATATTTTTTATTCTGTCTTTCGGTGCGACCTGGTATCAAATGACTCCCAGACCGATAACAGTCTGAAGCTTGGTGGCTGGGGACCTCTACTCTATAGCACTGTATAGTGCTCTTTAATGCCCTACAGATCTCTATATTAATACCATATTACTCTATAACACCCTATACTGCTCTGTAGTGCTCAAAATACTTTACAATGCTCCAAAGTGCTCCCCAGAGTTCTTTACAAGATCCAGACAGTCTTTCTGACAGACTGTAATGCATTACAGGAAATGTAGAGGGCCCTAGGGTTGGACTTTCAGTGATGCAAAGTGAGAGGAACCAAAGAAACATATATTAATAATATAAATGCTATATAGAAAACTCACTGGCTGTTCTGTTTTCTGTTGCAGTGTTGAAGAAATGGGAAAGACATTTCGCCCGCTGCCCCCTGCTGGACGCAGTAGAGTGTGCATTTGTGTGTGTGTAAGAAGTGTGATCTTGTTCCTGCTCTCCTTTGGTCCAGTGGCGTCCATCTGCCCGGGCATCTGCATTTGTGCTAGCGACATCATCAACTGCCCCCAAAGGAACCTGTCCAGCCCCCCTAGAGGGTTGCCTAGCTATGCCACCTTGTTGGACCTCAGCTTCAACCATATCAGTCGGCTGCGCTCCGACTGGACCGCCGTACGGCTCAGTGGCCTTCGCTCTCTCTTGCTGAGCCACAACACTCTTCACTTCGTGTCCTCAGAGGCGTTCCTGCAGGTGAGGCGGCTGAGGTACCTGGACCTTTCCTCAAACGCCCTGACACACCTGGACGAGTTTGTCTTTGAGCCACTGCCACACCTGGAGGTTCTGATGCTCTACGACAACCAGATCAGTCGGATTGATCGGTTGACATTCTCCGGGCTGCTTGGTCTGCAGAGACTTTATTTGAGCCACAATCGGGTCAACCATTTCCCCCTGGACCTGCTCAAGGACCGGAACCGCCTGGACAAACTCCGCCTACTGGATATATCGTCCAATCGTATCAGAACTCTGCCTCTAGCCGAGCTACAAGCACTGCCCACCTGGCTGAAGGAAAGCATCTATTTCCATGGCAACCCCTTGGCCTGCAGTTGTCATCTGTACAGCATCCTGATTGGCTGGCAGCAGCGGGAGCTTCGCCCAATCTCTGAATTTTCTCAAAGTCATGTTTGTGTGCAGCCAGGGTCGCCAATGAGTGAAGCCAAAACCAACATCTTGCAGCTCCACCTACAGCTGAACTGCAGCGCTGTTCGAGTGAGGGATCAGGAGGCTTTCCTGAACCAGATTCTTACCCTGGACTGTGATTCTCGCTTCAGGGAAGCAGTGAAGAGCTGGACATTGCCCCCACTGGCCAAACACAGCACTGCGCAGACGCTGGCAGACGGGCGGCTGCAGGTGGGGCCCTTGCGGGTAGAAGATGCTGGTGAGTACAGATGTGCGGTGGAGGGTGACGGTGTAAACGAGACCGTGGTGGTGACAGTGAAGGTCCATAACTCCACACAAGGTTTTAGAGATGGACTGAACACGGCCTACACCACTCTGGCCTGCTGCATCCTTGCTGTCATACTCGTGCTGTTCTACCTCTACCTCACGCCCTGCCACTGTGGCAACCACATAGCCAAGTCTAACAACAGCGACAGCGTTCACTCGTCCAGTCAGAGCATTACAATCAGCCAGCAGGGGGCACTGCGCGTGTCCTTCCAGGAGCCTGAAGACCAGAGCTGTGGTATTGAGAGTGAAGAAGAGGAGCAGAAGGGAGGGTGGATACATGAACAGGACACAAGGAACAAGTGGAGCTCCATTACCTTGGACACTCCGGTCATGGTCTGAACACACAGTCAGTCCTACACACTCGCTATATAAACAGACTTTATGAGCTGAACCGAATGGTTTCTCATTAAAAGCTTCTGAGCGTGGTTTCCTGACTTTATGACCTTCCTGACACATCACATCCCAAATAAATATGAATTAACTGCACTGGGCGGGAGGAGGGGCTCTGTCAGCACAGACAAGGACACACCAGAGGTCCCATAATGCACTACAACTAGAAAGACACACCTGCTGTTATTACTAGAGATGTTCCGATACCATTTTTCCCCTCCCGATACCGATTCCGATACTTGGGCTCAGGGTATCGGCCGATACCG
>JBBPDH010226785.1:0-12502 GCA_037974565.1 Clupeocharax schoutedeni | reverse complement strand
CCTCATTCTTTAGAACATTTTGTTGCTTAACTTTGCTGTATTATGAACCGTACCAAACCATGACCCCAAAACCGAGGTACGTACCGAACCGTGACATCTGTGTACCGTTACACCCCTAATGTGTATAGAGTTTGTATGTTCTCCTTGTGGTGACGTGGGATCCCTTCAGGGTCTCCAGATTTCCCCACAGCCCAAACACATGCGCGCCAGATAAATTGGCCATTCTAAATTGACTGCAGGTTTGTGTGTGTGTGTGTGTGTGTGTGTCCGTGTGCGTGTGTGTGTGTGCCACGCGCTGCGTGAGTTATCCCATGCACCTGTAGACCCTGGGATAGGCTCCGGGTACCAGCAACCCTAGTAAAAATTAAAAGAAAGAAAATTTTACAGAAAATGAATAATACAGAAAGTAAAGATGAATGTAAATGTATCTACTGTAAGTACCTACTGTAAGTCATTGTATAATACATACTTAACAAATTTAATTCATTGCATATGTTACAAATGCAACCCTAACAAATGTAATCCATTGGCTAATAAATAGCTAACAATTAAAAATTTACATATGAATAGAGTAGCAAAACTAGTGTAACGTAATGAGTGTAAGCCAACATACAGGCTGAATCAGTGCTCTCTGTGGATTATTACAGCATGTGCACTTTTTTCCATTTCCAATTGTTTACTGGTGCCCACTGGGTGCAGTTATGTAAAAATGACACCCTGGGTTTTTGAGATGAAGGCATGCCTGGTTTAGTGGGTAAGCACATTATCATAAGCCTGCTAAAAGAACAGCACAGGAGCACTTGCTTCTCAGGTGTCTGGTGCTGATTATGCCTTTGACTAATGGATGCTTTCACTTTGTAGACTAATGGGGGCTTCTCCTGCTGTCAGCTCAAAGACTGCTGAAAAAAGTAAATATAATTAGACCTACTACTACAACCTGGAAATGACAAGAGCTTTGAAGGAAGACTTTTGTAGCAATTTGTAAACAGTAGTTAATTTGTATTTGTGTGAAAATTTCCTGATGTGTGCACAAATAGAAACAGCCTAAAATCGCATGGAAAGAATACCTTAACATATATTATATCTGTTATACAAAATAAAAATGGTGCATTTGTGTGCTACTCTAATAAGGATTAAGCAGTTCCAGAAAATGAATGAATGAATGAATACGAAATGAATTTTTTTCTTGCGAAGTTGCTATTTTATAACTAGCCAACTAGCTCACAGTAAACAGTAGATAAGAAGCTAGTTAGCTCATTACCTTCAGTTCGAATCACATTAAGGGGGGCATGTTAAATTGAGGTCCCTCTTAAACAAATCAAATAGTTTTAATTGAAACTCTGGACTGTGTAACATCTAAAAGCGGAATACTATACTTTTATTACCAGTTGTAGTTTTTCACATTTCAAACACTACTTGTGCTAATAATCTTTATAATGACTGTACACAGGTGGATCCTTCCAGGTGGGTTATGCACCAAATTGATAGATTTTGTAGCTTTGAGTATTACATGATCAATAAAAACGTTTATAAAACCATGAAGCCATTCCAAAGAACTGACAGGTTTGTGAGAAGAGGCAGTCATTGTTTCAGAATAAATATCACCAGCAGCAGTCAGCTCCGCACACTCTTTAGAGATAAGTACAGCCGTCGAGACTCCATTCTTAACTTACTGATTTGCGGTTGCAATCTGATTTAACCCCAGGCGTGGTCCAAATAAATTTCCGACTGCTGCAGATCATTACCTAGCATGCTCTCAGCAACATATAGATTACAGGAATTAGAAAGAAACCAATACAGACTGAACTGGGCTTTAAAAATAGGATAAATACTAGTCTGTAAAATAAACCTATCTAGATTTTCGAGCTCTGAGTCAGGATTACATTCTGTCTGCTGGTGCTCGTGACCATTGCTACTGCTGAATCTACCGAAGGGCTTTAAAGAATACGCTTTGATAACTTACAGTGAGCGAAACCTAGGCCTCTTCTGGGTGTGTATTACTGTATAAGCTCATATAATGTAAAACAGCAGGTTCACACACATAGCAGCATGGAAAGGCAATTAGTGGTACAATTATTCTTCTGACCTTATTGACCCATCCATCCATCCATCCTTTATCTACCCCTTATTCCTGCATTCAGGGTCGGGGGCTGGAGCCTATCCCAGCTACAATGGGCGAAGGCAGGGTACCCCCTGGACAGTCGCCAGACAGACAACCAATCATACTCACATTCATACCTACAGGCAATTTAGAGTGCTCAATTCATCTATTCCCCAAAGCACGCATGTTTTTGGTGGTGGGAGGAAACCGGAGTCCCCAGAGGAAACCCACGCGGTCACGGGGAGAACTGCAAACTCCACACAGAAAGACCCTGTGCCCAGCCCGGGACTCGAACCCAGAACCTTCTCACTGTGAGGCAACAGTGCTAACCCCTGCGCCACCGTGCCGCCTTATTGACCATAGAATCCAATTAGAATTTTGTCTAAAAAGAGAAAATGTGGAGACGGAACAATCTGGTAGTTCTTCCTATTCACATTTTTACCTACATTGTAGCATGCGCTTGAAATAGGAATGTGGTCCATTACAGCAGATAATGACTGACTGATCAAATTAATTATTGCAACCGTGAGGGAATACAAATGTGTGGTCTGTGTGTGTGTGTCTGTGTGTATGTGTGTGTGTGTGTGTGTGTGTCTTACTTCTGCAGGGATAGATTGAAGATAAGTAGATGAGGTGAAGCCATTTGAATGGAAGGCACATCACTGTGGCTCTGGGCTGATAGAGACTTTGGCTAATTGGAGCTGGAAACTGACTCATACTCCTCCCTTTCACATTCTCTCTCTCTCTCTCTCTCTCTCTCTCTCTCTCTCTCTCACTGATACAATACTGATACTCCATAACTTGAGTACCTCCCAATAGCAGTTCCCTCTATTAAACAGATGCACTTTAAATCCAATATATAATTATAAAATGTGAGTTTCTACACTCATATAGTGCACAGTTTGTTCATTGTAGAGTTAGACATGTTTTTACACTATTTGGGCTCAGGAGCCTGCATTTTAATTACATAGTGCACCATGTAGGGAGTAGCCTGAACTAATATGATCCAGTGATTTTGGCACCTGTCAGACTGATACCAACTCAGAGCATTGGACTGGTGCACCCCTGCTCCAAGCAAAAGGCCAACAATAGGCAGACACAGT
Organism: Clupeocharax schoutedeni; assembly: GCA_037974565.1. Classification (NCBI taxonomy): domain Eukaryota; kingdom Metazoa; phylum Chordata; class Actinopteri; order Characiformes; family Alestidae; genus Clupeocharax; species Clupeocharax schoutedeni. Next base: position 9,298 of record JBBPDH010226785.1, on the reverse strand, counting down.
TGATTTATACCAGAATTAAATCGAAATGTCTCAGTATGTCCCTCTTTACAAAACTGGAATTTACAGCCACTGTTCAGAAACAGGATGCGTCCAAGGTCTTTATATAAAGAACTCATGAACACAAGAAGAACACTGCGTTCTAATGTTTCTTGCCAGCTGTTGCACACACACATTCACTCTACACTATATTGACAAAAGTACTGGGACACAGCCATGCTGGAATAGAAAAGGTGCATGGTGTCGCCCAAAATCTCTTGGTAAACTGAAGCATTCAGAATGGCCCTCACTGGAAGTAAGGGGTACACAGCGAGCTCCATAAAGACATGGCTGGATGAGTTCAGTGTGGAAGAACTTGACTGGTCCACACAGACTGACCTCAACCCCATCCAGCACCTTTGGGATGAACTGGAACGGAGATTGCGATCCAGACCTTCTCATCCAACATCAGTGTCTGACATCATAAATGCTCTACAGAATGAATGGACACTAATTCCCACAGAAATTCCAAAATCTTATTGAAAAGTCTTTATGGAAGCTGTTATGGCTGCAAAGGACCAACTCCCCATTAGGGTTTATGTGTCTGAATGCAATGTTATTAACATCTTTGTTGTTGTTATGGTCAAATGTCCCAATACTTTTGTCTATTTAGTGGAGAATCGTATGAGGTGTCTTGTGGTGGTTTGGTGAACATGGTATTGAAACCCAATGCTTTCTAGCTGTGTATGACTTGCTAAATCAGCAGATTCAGGAGTTCTGGAGTCAGTTACCACCACATTTGTTCCTGACCCTTTTTTCTTGATGCCTGGTCCAGTTTCCACTACATACAGTTTAGAATGTGCAAGTGACTCCGAGTAGGACTGAAGGTTATTTGAAAGCAAAGAGTGAACTCAATTTTAATTTGTTGCTTGAGATTTTATTACTGTAATGTTTCTGCTAATATTTCTATGGCCCTGTCCTGTCGAGCTGGAGGAATCAAGCTATGTCTTTGCTGCTGTAGTTTGTGTCGGTCCAGTGTACTCCAGTTTTTCACAGAGTTCTGCCGAACACTCATTTCATGCATGGTTTATTCCTGGCCTACTTTTAATGAGCACATCGATTTCTAATATAATAAATACTGCTACTCACAACCAGTCATCTGCTGATCACCCAAGCATAGACCTGTATATTTGTTTTATTTTGCTTTCATTGTAGAGACTTATTGAGACATACAAGTTTTCAAATCAATGCCCAATAAAAGGGTCTGATGAATAGAGGAACGTCAGATATGGGGGTCATTTTTAACACAGCAGTAACATCATAGTGGCTTGTTAGTGAGATATGCTCCATGTTTGGCTTGTAACAAGCCTTTAAGGTTGTATCCAGTATGCTGCAGTCATGCGGCGTGAAAACAGGGATTCAGAGTCAAAGCCGTTTTCTTAATACATTTCCCTCTTTTGTCCATCAGGTGAATGCATTTCTGTCCTTCATCGTTCCCATGGTGCTGATCTCGGTGTTGAATGGAATCATTGCCAGTCAGCTTCTGCGTATGTTCAGAGAGGCTGCACAGGACAAGCGTGTCTGTAGCGTCGGGGGAAACTCCACCATGCTAAGCTTCGCCATGGAGCCAAACCGCGCACAGTCCCTACGCCACGGCGTCATGGTGTTGCGTGAGTACCCCTCCAACAGCTAAACGTCTGTATAATGTTTAAACCTTTCAGTGAGGCTTCTCTGCTTTTCTGCTTTAATGGTGGCCTAGTAGGTAGAATGTGTTTTATAGTGTAAACCATAAATATATAATAATAATAATAATAATAATAATAATAAAAATAATAGAATTGTTATGACAGTATTGTTAACAATAATATTAATAATAATTATATTAATAATACAATAATAATCATTATTATTATCATATTATTATTGTCATATTATTATTATTATTGTTAATTGTTATTATTGTTGTTGTTATTATAATTTTTTAAATATAGATATAAATATAATAGAACTAAAATGAGTAAAAATAAACATATTGCCACAATAAAAAAAAATGCAGAAAATATTTGGAGGTTCTGTGTTTTGGAGATTTCTGCGTAAAATGATCAATATCTTTCTTTAAAAAAATTCTGTGTGTGACTGGATCCGCGAGTCCTGATCCGCATAAAACTGGGGGATTACTGTACCCATGCATAGAACAGCTCCTATTTTGTTGTTAATAATAATAAACAAATGAAAATAATCAAAATCGAAAGTGGTTTTGAATAGAATTGCTACATTAACTTACATTGAAAGTTTGTAATGCTCTTTTTCAGAAATACAAAGGCTATGCTAGAAAAAGCCAAAGGTCTCCCTAATTTCCTGTCAAATCTACCATTTTGCACCAATTATTTCTTTTTCAGTGTCACAAAAAAACAAAAAACATAGATTTGACAGAAAACCACACAGAAGTCTCCAGCACTAAGTAGATTAAAGCTTTCATCTTAGAGACAGAGGAGAAAATCAAGCTCTATGCTTACGTCAGAGCTGAAAGTCCAGCTGTTCCTGTCCGACCTTCAGCTTTGGGTCTGAAAGGAAAGCAGCTTCTCAAGAAGCCAAAAATGCTCCGACTTCTGAGACTGAAAAAGGAGCATGAAAAAATGTCTGCAGGTTTCCTCTCCTCTCCACTACAGGGAAGAATAAACTGTTCACTCACCAAACACTCCTGAGAACAGCAAGCCATGCATCAGGCAGCAAGACAAAATCTCCACCTCTGCGATGATGGAGTAAAGCCTAAGATGGAGTCTATCCTGATAATCAAAGCTTGCTGAAGAGCCTGAATTGAAAAGATATGTTGAATTAACTCCACATTAATGAAATATATAGCAGTTTGTCAAAACATATTTGTTTTGACACATAGTTTGCTTTGACAAACCAGCATACTGTATTTATATCAGCGGTGTCAAAATAACATGGTAATTTGAATGGAAAGTTTACGTTTAAAAATGGGCAGATGGGCGTACCATTGGAGTCCATCACATTTAAGAGCAAACCTTGCAATCCAAGCCGGAACAGCCTCTGAAACTCCCCAACAGTGGGTCCACCCCACATCAACCATGCTTCGGAAAGAATTCCACACTGTTCACACTCTGTGCTGTACTCTGTGGTGTGGTGTGGTGTGGTGTGGTGTGTTGACATGTGACTATAAGGGGCCACTTTATAATATATCTATATATTTTTTCCATGGCTATATATGTGACCTGATCTGGCAAAATGAGTCACAGTGACCCAGAATTCAAAATGGAGGTTTAAGCTTTAAAATGATATTTTGGTCAAAGCTGTATCTTAAACGGTTGTCAAGTTACAGACGTTTGAATTATGGCCTCGCAGCACCATTTTCCAACTGAAAAACCGAGAAAATTGCATTTAAAGTTTTTGTTCATTTTTTGTTGGTATCTTTTACACAGCATTCAGAGAGATGCACCCAATATTCAACAACAACATTTTACTACAGGCATTTAGATACTTAGAGAAACACATTAAATCAGACTGAAGACACATCACTAGAGCCAAAGAACGCATTGACCAACTTGATTTAGTCTTGCTGTCAGCAGCAGAGCGCTGAGTTTAAGCTTTAGCTATTTTACATATTTACATATTTTACATATTTTGACAATGACATTAAACCAAACAGCAATCGCACAACACGACACACTTCACTCTAAACAACTTTGGTGATGTCGATCCAAAATACAAATGTTACACCCCATCTTTGTGAGGAAATATATTCTGGAAAACCGCTAGCCTAGGCTACACAGAACACTGCTAATCTGTCGAGGGGTGGGCGGAGACAAGGCTGTGAACAGGGCTTCCTATTGGACACTGAAAAGGTTGCGTGTACATGATTTAAGCATTCTGATAGGTTCAAAAAGATCAGGGATTGATGCTTTAATACCATACTTGGACAGCTGAGATCGTGACGTTTCAGAGGAGAGGCGAAAACAGCGCTTATTTGGACATTCTTTTGTAAGATTTGAGAGCTACAACTCAGATTAAACAGCCATTTAAGTACATTTTTGCCATTATTTCTATGATGAAACTTTGAACTTTGAGAGAATAATTTTGCAGACCTTTTCTTTCATATAAAACCAAAAAAGGGAAATCGGTATTTTTGATGTTTTTCAACATAATCACATAATCAGCCCGTATCTCAATAAATAGAACACCGACTTCGGACTCATTACGGCAGATCGGGTCATATATATATATATATATATATTGCCATAGAAGAAAAGGCTGCATCATTTTTTGTCTGGTTTTTGCTTTTTTGCTTTTGTAATGTGTGGGTGTGTGTCTGTAAAATGTGCAGGTCACTGTTGCTTTATACACTATTAAGCACACTCAGTTCAAATTTGCAAACAAAAAAATAAAGAACTCAAAGCACCTTGGAAATGTGAAGCTTACATTATTTTACAATTTTAACAATTAAAATAGTGATGTTAAGAGCAGAGTGTGTGTGTGTGTGTGTGTGTGTGACTGATCAGATATTGAATCAGGAGGGAAGCTGCTGGAATACAGACCTTAGAAACGCTGCTCTATACACACTACTGCGCTCATACACACACACACACACACACACACACACACTCACAGATTTCTGCCATGCATATACTGGTAAATCAGTGGTAAATGGTACAAATACAAACAGCTTCCTCTGCTTGCACAACATCTCAGTAGACAGGATTTTCATATACCTGTTCATCAAACACACAAGCTTTTTCATTTCATCTGTTTGCACCATTTATGTTCCTTGTTGTTTTGAGTCATGCAACAACAGGTCTCAGGCATGCCACCCTGTTTTCCCAGAATGCTCCTTATCTCAGAGGGACAGAGAAGCCCTGGGTGCCCTTAGAGTCAAAGAGATATTCCCACCTGAGAGCCCTACCCTTAGCATCTACCTGGGTCACTGCTTCTATTAACATCCTTAGTGCAGACAAAACATCGTACCAACACCCACCATTCTGAGTTTGAGTCATCACTTCACTGAGCAAAATAATCTTTCAGAACAGTGTCACCTGGGGAGAGCTTCAGCATGTGAAGAAATAGTTTGCTAATTATTTGAACGTAAATGACCAGGAAGCAGCTTGTTGTCTTTAAATACACACAAGACAAAGACAACTTCCAATTCCTATCCACCTGTATGTTTTCGATTTGCTTCTAAAATTAAAGAATTAGGGGTATTTTTGTTCTTTATGGGTTTGACAGCTCTTTAAAACCCCATTGGCTATTATTATTACATGTTCTTACTTTATTAAACCATTACATGTTTTTATTGTTATTGTTTTTAAAATGGTTGTACATGAAATAGGAATGCCAAACAAAGCTCAAACATGAACACAAACTGGGGGAACTTCCATATAAGGAGCTGTTTTGCCTTATAACAACAGTTTACCATTTTACTTTCAGCATGGATCCAAGACACTTTCGTTCTAAGTGTTCAGCTGGCAAAATCAGTTTTCCAGTGATGTTGGACTGGTACCCGTTTGGCCATAGTGCGAAGTGGCGAAGCTAGTCTACTGTGGTCAATCAAATTCAGGAAAGTCTTTGCAGAAGTCTAATCATGGCCTAGAGCTCCTGTGCTTTGAATCTGAAGCCTCAGAGATCTATAAAGAGTGTGATGTCTTTAGAACAGAAAAAAGTTCCTGTTGTATTTATCAGTAATCTGCAAATTAGGGGCAATGCCGTGTTAATGAATTATCTGAAGACTAAAATATCTAAGTAAACGTCTACATTCACTCATCAAGCCGTCACAGGTAAGATCTAAACCCACCTGCTGTGGCAGTATTTAGCACTTGATGGTGCAGGTTTGGAGTTTTCACTGATATTATTTTTTCCCGGACTTTGCTCTCTGGTTCGTCAGCCGGTCGATTTTAAATGAGAATCAGAATCAGATCACAGGGGAAATTACTTCTGTTAAGATTGCACAGACACACAGACTCAGAGACAAGAATGATATAAAATGTAACGTCTACAGAAATATCTGCAGAAATAAAAACTCAATATGAAATACATTGTGCCACATACACGAAAGCTAGGTATAAATACTACAGATTTAACCTACATATCTAGAATTCCTATAAACACAAATGATGGTTTGGAGTCTGTTACTGCTGTAACAGTAATATTGAAATAAGTAGTGATATACTCATGGTAAGACTATTCCACGTAAGGCAATTAAATGATTTAGCACCCATTAAAAAAATGCACAATACTGCACATGGTAACACACATAATAAGATAACTCCAGTGGCATAAGAGCTACACACTTCTTAAGTGGACACATGCTTCTTCCTCACAGCCATCCGACTCCTTAACATCTGACCCACTTAATACTATAACTTTTCACATTAAGCACACTTTTCTTCAATTTCCAAAGCACAGTTAATATTTCTCTACACATTACACTTAAGTCTTTACTCATTTAACTCTAATCTCAGCATTTATGTGGACAGCAAAGAAAGAATTTTGAATATTGAATCTTTATATTGGAAGGGTGTTTAATTATGATGTGGTGATGTGTAGCTACACTACGTTCTTCTTCACTGGTCAGTGCGGCGTCTCCAAGCGCCACTGGTTGTGTTCGACAAAAAAACTGAACTACCACATTTTTTATGTCTTCACAAACTCTCTAAAGTCTTTCAACATACATTGTAAGAAATAAAGTGAATGTGAATGACTGAAGAAGCAGCATCCCCAGTCTTTTTGACTGCTATCCCACAATTCTAGTTCAGTTTTCTCAAATGATTTGGGAAAGCAGGTGTCATGGTGTCTGAAGGGAAGAGACACAGCAGCGAGCAACAAGCGTTCAGAGAGGCAGTTTATTTTTAACTGAAAAGCACAAAGTGCAAAACAAAACAGTCCACTAGCTTGAGGCACAACCACCCAGGAGTTTCTCCACTCCTCGGTTAATCCCCAGCTCTCGCTGTTCAGCCCTCGCTGTTCAGACCAGGATCTCTTGAACTGTCCTCTGATCAGTGGCAAGTCCCTCCGTGCAGCCACTGACTGCAACCTGTCACTCCTGGAAACACACAGAAGAGAAAGAGCGAGGGAGAGAGAGAGAGTCGCAGACCCAGCTCGTGACCAGTTGTGGAGCCGGAAGAATGTTGGCGGGGAACGCCCTCAGGGCCAGCCTGTAAACTGGAACACTCCAGCGCTGTCCCCACACTGGAATAGCCTTTGGTTCTCGACTGCTCTGTACACAGGAACTCTCCTTATAGGTCCCAGCTTTTCTCCTGCAATGCTCACTCAGACTCCTCAAAGATGTCGGCTGTCAGACATGGGATTTTGGATTGCGGTGACCACACACTGTGACTGTGGATCGACCAGGCTTTATCTAGTTTCTTCACCAATCACACAGCTCCTGATGAGCCCAGCTGAGGAGACTCAAGCATTCACTCTGGCTGCGTCTGAAATCGCATACACGTTCATTGTGGTTAAATTACACTTGTGAGAAATGCCCTCTGTAAAGGTAAAAAATAATGCGCTGTTGTGACGACACACAACACGTGACAACATCAACACAGCGGATGTAGAACATCCGAATTCCATTCATACTATATAGAACGTACTGTTTTAATGGTAGAGCAGTATGTTCTCATTCAAATGGTCCCAATGCCTATTTTTATAGTGTAAACCATAAATATGCCTTCAGATATTCTCCCAGATCACTTTAATTTCATTTAGAACTCAGTTTAATACATTACCCTTAAAGAAAATGTAAATATAAACCCAAGATTTAATAACGGAAATGTCAGGAATGAGAGAGAGACAGAGAGTAAGAGAGAGAGACAGAGAGAAAGAGAGAGAGAGCGAGTGAGCGAGAGGCACAGAGAGAGAGTGCGCGCGAGAGAGAGCAACAGAGAGAGCAGGACAGGTTTAAAACGGGCGCGATCCGGAAAAGTCACAAACCAGAGAGAGAAAGAGAGAGAGAGAGAGAGACACAGACAGACAGATAGACAGACAGAGAGAGTATATATATATACACACACACACACACACACACACACACACATATATGCATCCAATACTGTCCAGTACTGTTCTTGCTTCTGTTAGTTATTTTTTAACACGGTGGGTTTTCTTATAGAAACTAAAAAAAAAATCTTTTGAAATTTTGTTCTAGATCATCCAAAAACAAGGAATGCTAACATATTAGATATAAATGAGCCCAAAGAGTATTTCATCTATCAAGCTCTCTTTTTTCCAAGAAGACAGTCTAATCTTTTTAAGCTTTGAATGTTTGGGTCAGTCTGCCATGTGACCCTTACTGACTTAAGGGGCGGGGGGTACACAGTTGTGTCCCTTTGCAACCACTCTTAAACAGCCTTTTAGAAAGGGGCTTTTATGCCCCAGCTGGAGTCTGGTAGCAGGTACAGTATTTTAGCTGATGAGAGATACAGGAGGTGTTTCTGGAGTGCTCCCTTGTGCTGGTTTGTTTTGCCAGCAGCCTGTAACCTCCATTAGGAGAGCAAGATTCCTGTGTCAGACTCCACTATGTTCTTCCACAGGCTTTCAACACCACAGGAGATAACATTTATTTAAGACCCTGCTGTTTACGCTGCTCACCCAGAGGAAGTAACTCAAAGTAATGCGCTTTTGTTTCACAATTCTTCACAGTGTACTATGAGCCTATTCACTTTTGAATTATTTATAAAGAATTCACACAACAGAAACAGCTATGGGTCTCGGGCTTCAGGGGATATGTAGTTTTTCTAGACAGAAATATCCTGGCCATGTAAGAAAGTCAGAAATTCTTTTTACCAAAGCTTCATTATTTAAAAATGAAAGGGTTAGGGTTAGAGATAGGGTTAGGTTCATCGTACTTGGAGTTAGTAACATATATAACCGACATGTGTTCTGTGACTTGAGTCACAGACAGACTAATGAGAAACAGACTAGATGTAAGTGACACAACAAGATAACAAAGGAGTTTTTTCCTACCATTGTACCGTATTCAGAAAGCAGTCACATGGAAATTCAGCGACAGTGACACTGATGTGGTAGTGGAATGTCTTTAAAACCACTGACTGCTGGTGTTTAAATTCATTCATTATAAGATTAAAATGGGACCTGTCAAGCTGAGCGATAGATTATGCAGAAAGTGAATGGTCACTTCTTGAAGTTAGTGTGTCAGAAACAGGGAGAAGTGCGAGAATCTGAGTGACTTCATCAAGGGCTAAATTGACATGGCTAGATGACAGAGAAACGGCCGGTCTTGTAGGATGTGCTTGGTATGCAGAGGTTAGCACTAGGGATGCACCGAATATTCAGCCACCGAAAAATTTCA
>JBBPDH010226691.1:0-12507 GCA_037974565.1 Clupeocharax schoutedeni | reverse complement strand
ACACACACACACACACACACACACACACACACACACACACACACACACACACATATACACACACATACACACACACATACACATACACTACGGGGATATGTCCATTAGCTCCTCCATTCAAGACACCAAGCTGTGAAGGAAGCACAATAACACTCAGAACTGCGTTGTTTAATATTTTGCACGGCCACAAATGAAAATCAATTGGCTTTCCTGACCAGCAGGGCCTCTCAGAGCATTCGCATTCATGCATGTAACCTCTTTTGGCAGCGGTTCATGAGCTGCTTTTAAAGAGAACCGGAGAACTTCTGCTCTCACAATTTGCCTGTCTTTACGACGTCTCTATTTGAGAAGGCCACAGGTAACAGCTAAACTTTAGAAGCCAATGGAATACATTAAAACTCCTCCTGCCATAGGAATATATAGCATCATAACAGAGCTTGAAATGTGAAGTATAAAAAGGCCCCTCACAAAGCTCTAAGTAAGCTTTGCCATTGCAGCAATGGATTTAGTGTTCGCTTTACGCTGTATGGAGTTAAATCCATGAGTATCTGTTCAGGGCTTTGAAGGCAATATGGTCCATGTCTGGGAACTGTAGCCAGGGGGGAGGAGGAGAAAGATATGATTTCTGCCACTGGAGGGTCCGGGATGGGCTTCCATCACCCTCTGCTGTGTTATTGCCAGGCTGAGGGATATGCGTGGGAACTTTTTTTAGTACATCTATCAAATATGTGATAATAATAAGGCTAACGCTTTATTGTGCTGTTCCACTGTGGACTCCTACTCCCGATAGACCGGAACCCTGGTGAGTAGGAGCACCAGTAGGAGGCAAGCAGCTGATTTTTCAAAGGGAAAAAAAATCCACTATGCAGATATGTAGAGAGTAAAGCATGTCTAATGGAGAAAAGCAAAACTACTGCTAGTGTTGTAGTGCTTCTCAAAGTAATGACTGCTTGATATTCTCTTAAATTTAGCACGATACAAACATCACAATGATAGAACAGAAGACTGGACAGATGCTTAGTCCTGGTTGTTTCAAGATTGGTTGGTGATTCTAAATTCTTAACCCGTCCTGCAGCAGTTCAGGTGCACAGCATGAGTCGGCAGAGGGATGTAACCCTGTTCTGCCTGCTAAGCAAGAATCACTTTGTGATACAGGACCCCGGCTCTAATCCCAGCTTTAACTTTAAAGCTGGTAATCAGCTTCACAATACAGTATTTGTAGTATTTGTAGTTTTTCTATGGGAGCCATCAAAATAAAGGGTGACTATTTTAATATTCCTAACTAATTCATTCATTACTAACTAATTCCTTAGTAATTATTAGTTCAGAGGGTGATTAGATAGTTGGATTAATAAACTGATTGTACCACCACTACTACTACTACTAAGACTAGTAATAATGATGATGATGATGGCGATGATTATGATTATTATCATTATTACTGCAATCATCATCATTACTATTATTGTTGTTGTTGTTGTTGTTGTTGTTGTTGTTGTTGTTGCTTATGATGTTTTATAGTACCATTCCCAAGTTTAAGTCCTTTTTATAAAATGTGCAGCCTTACATCCTGGTAAACAATTATCCACTGTCATGAGACAGAACATCCAGGACAGACATCCTGCTTTGTGAGCCAGTAACATTATAAAATGACAAAAAGAAAAGGAAAAACAACATAGAACAGAACACAACCATAGACACAGAATCTGAGCCAGAATCAGAGTTTAAACAATAACAAAAAGAATCAAGAAAAACTATTACAAAAAACAAGGGCAAAAAATGAATATTAACAATAATCAAAGGAAACTAAGAGGACAAGCCAAAAAAAATAATACAAATCAAGAGAGTAAAGACGAACAATAAACAAGTATTAATCACAACAAACAGAAATGAAGCGCAAAAAACAAGCGAAAGACAGATAAAATGTGATGAACAGATGAGACTGCAGTACACAGCATGGTCTGCAGACGCCTGTTCCAGACGAATGGCTCAGCAGCAGTTGGACGTTTAGCTGCATGAGAAATTTCAACCACGTGAAAGATCAGTGTTCAGTCTTTTGGTAACTCTGAAGCATGAGGACAAAATATGAAACAGTGCCTGTAAATGGTTTTGCCAGGAGGGGAGAGCAGATAGAAAACACAGGACACGTGAGTCCTCCACAGCTCACAGACACACCAGTATGACAACACGGTCACCCTGTGGGTTTTAAAAGTGCTCCTCGACCTTTACGATGACACTGTCCATTACTTCAACCATTTAGAATTACCTAGAGACCGGAACACACACACTAGGCTCCCTGCACTGTCACAAATGATTATGAGACATAACGAGGAGCCATTATCTGTCATTACCTCGAAAGCCCAGCCGAGGACAGATAGGGCACCTTGGGGAAGGCAGTTCACTTATGATAACAGCTGTGAGCATCCAGTGCTGTTTCACGTCTCATAAACTATTAAACAACTTTCTCACAACCCTTCACCTGGTGAAATTAAGATTTCATGAGGATCTTATGTTTTGTTCAAATATAAACCATTTAACAATACATTTAGTATTTGTAAAACACCTTCATCAGAAACCAAAAAGTATATTTTAAGTCAGGCCAATTACACTTACATGGAATTTAATGACACTGCATTAAAAAGATCAACTTTAATATGGATGTTTTTTCTTCTACTCATCTTGGTAGCCATTCCACACGGTCTCGGAGTATTTCTGTGAGAATTTGTGCCCATTCATTCTGTAGAGCATTTATGAGGTCACACACTGATGTTGGATGAAAAGACCTGGCTCACAATCTCCAGTTTATCTCAAAGGTGTTGGATGGGGTTGAAGGCTCTGTGTGGCCAGTCAAGTTCTTCCACAACAAACTCATCCAGCCATATCTTTATGGAGCTTGCTTTGTGCACTGGGGTACAGTCATGCTGGAATAGAAAAAAAAAATCTTCCTCAAACTGTTTCCACAAAGTTGTAAGTATGGCGTTGTCCAAAATGTCTTTGTATGCTTAGATTTTATACACCTATGCCAATGGATATGATTGAAATACCTGAATTCAATAATGAAGAGGTGTGTCCCAATACTTTTGTCCATATTTAGTGACCTATCGTCTCTGTTGTGCCAGTTGGTTAACATTTTGCAAACCCATTAAAGAGACGCTCTCATCCTTTGATTGACTTTTAGTTTTTGGATCAGCTTAAATATGATTGCTTTATGTTAATAGTTGGAGGAATCACTCACATTTGGTTTTTCAGTTAATTCATGAACTTCACATGTAACCGGACTCAGATTGTTCAAATTGGCAAACATGAGGAAAACAGTCAAAACGTTATTAAACAATGCAAAACAGACACTAGTGTGTCTGGTTTCTACAGACCTGCATATACATAGTTCTTGGCTTGTGCATACAAAACCTTTAATAGAGTATCCTTACATTATAGGGAGGTTCTTTATAGATTGTGTACACTCACTCATCTCATTTACATTCACTGATTTTTAAATAACCACCCACTCAACAATTCCATATGAAATGAAACATTTTTTCTTTGGCATTGCGTCAGAAAGCTCTGTCTTTCACTTTTCCCTCATAAATGTGCTGTGGGGCAGAGTGATGAAGGAGAAATCCTTTTTTTTCTGCAGGAATGATGGATGGGGGCTCTCGCTGATTTGGAACCTAAAGATGCATGAAAGGAGCAGTGCCAACAATTTGGCTCATTAATATTGCAGTGAGTCTTCTAATGGCGCCTGACACTCGCAGGCAACACAGCCAAGAGATGTGCTTCAAATTCTTTAAACTGTACTCGCTAATGCCTTTGACTTTGCTGCAAAAAGCTTCTCAAAGTGATGCAACAGCTTCACATCATCCCAGAAAAAAGGACACAAAATTATTAGTAGAGACACATGTGATCATACTGGAGCAGTGAAGGGTGCTCTTGCTCTTGAACATATTTTTGCAATGCATTCTCCATAAACACACAATCAAAGATAGCTAAGGATCAAGAAATGTATTGCATTTTCTTGACTGAAATGTGTGCATCAATTCCATGGTATGCATCAGCTTATTCTTTAAGCTCACAGTACATTTGAACTCATTTTAGCCCAGATCTGCTGTGTGTTTTCGTGTATGTCTGTTTCAGCATTCCTCCTGCTTTCCCACATTAAGAACTTTGATTGAGGACTGGTGATTTTGCTGGTGATTTTAAAGTCTTTCAGTATTCCATTTTGCCTTAAACAGACACACCCTGCTATTGCTGTAAAGGTCCTACCACATATTAAGGTCTTTGTATTTGAATGTAGTGTCACTAAATTCCCTGTTGGTGTAATATATTTTGTCCCAATACTTGTTTCTTGTTTCCATACACAATATGCTCTTGGGAAATGGGACAAATAGTAGTGGGTCCCACTCAAGAAGGCAGAATGCGGTAGCTTTATGAATGCAAGCGGCGATGGATTATTTTTTGTATGCCGTATATCGAGTGATCAAAACTTGTCTCTCTAACTATAAGCAAATCATATTGTATTTTTTGGATGGACAAATATTTCACTGTGATTTTTCATCCCCCTCATTTTTACCCACCATCCCACTGCCTCTCATTTTGTGATTAGTGTTTCATCAGGGCTGTCCTCATCTTGCCTTTCAGGAATCTCTAACATTTGCAGCCATTTCCTTCTGTTGAGCTCTCTCTCTGCCCATCATCTTGATTGACACTTTCCAAGATTAAGCTAAAGCTGTGAGTTGTTTATCGTTTCCACCTTGGTGCTGCTGGTTTGGGGATAAACTTTTCTTGGCAGTTCATGAGGCATGGACACACCAGAATTCTGTTAAGAATATTTTATGCATTTTATTGTCTTATTTATTAAAAAAAAAAAAGGCAGGCAGGGTGCAGCAGCAAAAAAGTAAAACCATTTTAAAATTCATAATTTATTTACATTTGGGCATGTCTCTGAGCCTGTTCAAGCAGGAGGACTAGGCCATCCTTCCTGACACTGCTGCCTCTGCCTCTGACATATGAGACCAGTAGCCAAACTGCATTGCAATGTGTACTAAGACCACTGCAGAGAATAAATAAGATTTTAATGATGTAATATGGTCTTTTATATTTCAATGAATGTATGTTGTTTTGACGGTTGATGTTTCTGTTAATAACAGACAGCAAAGTTTGTTGTATAGTTTATTATTTGTAGAAATGCAGTTTTTGTGTCAGAGAAACAGAGGACGACACATTGTAGCTTGTTGTTGTGACTTCATATGGCTGATCTGTATGCCATTATGAATGAGCCAACAAATATGTTTAATCAAATATGTTTAAACTGTATGTCATGTAAAAAATGTAGCTTAAGTAGTTCTGGAGAAATTGAAATGTGTCATGTTCAGTCCAAAGAATTTGGCAGTGATCATAATTTGTTTGTCACAAGTTGTTTACATTTTTACATCGCAAGATATTGGTTGGAAGCACGATTTTTATTTGGCACAATTCACTGTTATGTTATTATTATGCTATTCCACAAATTGATCATAATTAGTCACAATTGTGTGCCTCCAACAGGCCAAATTTAATCAGTTTTAGAGAAATGGTTGCTGAGCAATTGTATAAAAGTACTTTATGGCTACCCCAGTTCAAGGGGCACTAACTTGAAGACGTACACCTACATAGGGACACAAATCTCTTCCTTGTCAGCTTTAATGTGATTTTGTGAAGTATGGGTATGTGAAGTCATCAACCAAAAATCAATGATAAAGTTCAAGACAATACAAAACAACTACACAACTGTGGATAAAGATAATTGTCTTCCAGTGTCACGAGGGCTAGATGGAACCTCGGGGCATGGAGCACGCAGAAACACTGGGATCCATGCAACGTGAGTTTTATTAAAGAAAATCAAAAAGAAAGCAAATAGGCTCTGTGGCCTCCAGAGATGCAAAACATGAAAACAGGCAGGACACAGGCAGGATAATGAGGCGATGGAGACATAAGGGAGAACTGAAAAAAAAACCACACAGACTAAATACTGGACTAAATGAGGGGAAAACAGGACACAGCTGAAAACAAAGGAGACACGTGAATACTAAACAAAACAGGTATCATAATAAAAGTCCACAGAACAGCACAAAAACAGAACAGGGGAAAAAACAGAAATATAGTGGCCTCTAACGGCCACCAGCCGTGACATCCAGTTTACTTTTGTCCAATTCATATGTTCAAAAATTGATGTAATACATGTTGTTCTTGTGAACCATTATGCATATTTGATTTGTGTAAATTGAAGGCACGGTTTGTCCGGGTACTGAGTGAGAAATGCATCAGCATTAAGTAGATGCAGCTTGTGGATCCTCAAGGTTGCTCTGTGTTTATAGAACTGCTATGCGACCAGCTTATTTTCCTACAGCAGGCCTGATTCGGACAGGAAGAGAAGGTGTGTCAGCATGACCTCTAAAGGAAGCAGGCTGTTGCAGTCTGTGCCACTGAGAGTGAGCAGAGAGAACGGTTGGAAGGCTGCACTGCCAACTGATACCCTTCCCAGGTCAGCTCACCGCCCGGACAGCTAGAATTTCCCACACTTCTCTCTCACTGTTTCCAGTGCTGCCTTTCAGCAGTGTCATCAGAGCCTCGGCTGTTTACACTGATCCCGCATCAGCTAGCATGAGGAACATCTACATGTATTTCAATAGGGTTCAGAGTACAAAAGCCTATCTAGTAACAGTTTTTGGTTATCAAATGATTGCAAGGGCTGAGGTGAAATGGCAAAATCCACTCCCCTTATAAAATGACCACCCCCTTTTCACATCCCCTTAGAAATTCTTAACATGTCTGTTATGGTCCAGTATGTCTGTTATTTTGTGTACTTATTACAATACACACACATAAGGTTTGGGATGCCAGGTTAGTGGTTTACGCCAGAAAATGGTACTGTGGAAGAAAAAAAATATGTCCTGTATATGGTATACAGTAAACTTTTGTTCACTGGCTATTAAGCAAAGTTAGCATGTAGATTATACAGAAGACAGGTGTTTGTGAAGTTGGCATTGGTTACGTTAATTCATGACAGTAGTTGCAATCTGAATGTTCAGTGAAGAGGGGGCTATTTAGCCATCATTTAGTCACCACAGCACTTTGATGCCAAAAGTCTTGAGAAGAGGTGTGTCAAGTCGTGCCATACTTGATGCTCTAACACCATATGGTCTGATCAGTGCTGATAGGGAAGACAGATCTGGACCTTTTTTTTGTGTTAGAGTGTAAATCAAATGCAGGCAGCTGCAGGAAGCCAGTGAAGGGTTTGCAGTAGTGAACTGGTGTATGAGATTAGATTTTTTAATGGCCAGATGTGCTGTTGCATTCTGAATCAACTGTAGGGGCCTGGTGGTCTTAAAAGGAAGGCCAGCCAGAAGTACATTGCAGTAGTCCAGTCATGAGGCGACAATTGACCATACAAGTATCTGAGTGGAATGGACGAATTCTGTTATAAAGAGATGCAAGAGATTGTTTATGTGAGGTGAAAATGATACATAGATAGATAGATGGATGGATGGATGGATGGATGAATGGATGGATGGATGGATGGATGGATGGATGGATGGAAGAACGGACGGACGGACGGACGGACGGACGGATAGACAGACAGAGAGAGATAGATAGATAGATAGACACTTTATTCATCCCATGGGGAAATTACAAGAGTTGCAGCCAGTTGTTCACAGCGCATTTCACGGAGAGTCTTTATCTGAGAGAACACCTAGATTTCATTGTTTTGATGTGGGAATGATGACAGCAAAAGTGATGAGAGGGTCAGGTCTTAGGAATGCATCCCAGGGGATGCTCTGTTTTGCTGGAATTTAGCTACAGGTGATGCACCGTCATCCGGGAGGAAAAGTTGCCGAGACATATCGAGATCTAGGCTGAGATCTGAGAGGAAAGGAAAGGATAAGTTGACTGTCATTAGTATAACATTAGCCAAGCACTGAGCCCTGAGGAACACTAGTGCTAAGACTTTACAGGACAGACATTGATTTTTTCCATAATACTATTTCCATAATTGCTAACTGCAGCTCTTCAAGTAGCACGCAATACACTGCATTCAGAACCAGTGATTCCAAGTTTGGTGGGTGAAGCTAGGTGGATCTGATGGTTGACCGTATCAAAAGCTGCAGAAAGATCTAGAAAAATTAAAGCCAGAGACAGTTTAGCTATTTAGACTGCATTAAGTTCCTCAGTGATAGAAGCTGCTTTGAATAAATATTGTTTTGGATCATGAAGGCTGTTTTGTGATTGTAATAGGTTCAGACAGTTATTCGCAGCATCCAGAACTTCGGAGAGAAACAAGAGAATAGGTTTCGGTAAGTAGTTGTTCACATGCGTGATGCTGAGCGTGGTCTTTTATAGGACTGGTGTGATTACAGCAGATTTGAAGGCAGTTGAAACACAGTTTCCATGGGGACATTTATTATATGAGTGTTATAGGGGAGAAGTTATAAGGATATGGTTAAAAGTGCAGGAGATGAAAGTGGAACATGAACATAATATCAAGAACATTGCCTTTGTTACCACTACGAAATCAAACGCCTTATTATTACCTTAAATTTGACCTTAATTTCCCATCTGTGAAATTAAGGAAAATCTATCTGGGAGTGCACAGATTAAGGCTAGTTTTATTAAGGGATAAAACTAGTGAATTGTCCCTTTTTGAAATTTGCCTATTAAATAATAGTACATCCAGATTTAACACCTTAAATGTAAGATTTAAGAGTGTCATGCTCATGCCTTAAATCAAATTAAGGTAAAATGAAAGTGTTTGGTGTATTTCCAGGGGTAAATTAAGGTAGGGTTAAACACATTTTAAGTACATTGTGTTTTATAGTGTATGGGTTAGAGCAAAAGATTTAAAAAGAAATACAGGAATATCTGTAAACTTTCAAAATCTTTAAAATAACAGCATTAACCCATGAGAGCTGTTTAAAAATAATAAAGCTCTCCATTTGAGTTGATCTTTGTCTTCATTGTAATTTAAAGAAAAAATAAAAAATAATGTTGCAGCTGCATTGTCTGAATAAGTTAGTAAGGTATCTAACGCTATGGAGATGTGCGTTTACATCATGGCAGGCGAGGTGTTTCTAGACTGCTGGTTACACTGGGGCACACCTTGATCTCTGTCAAGGTTAAAAGAGGAAACGTTATAGCTCACACTGACTTTTTTTCAGTGATTCTAATTTGGCATGGGCCACGTTGTACTGATGCACAAGCTCCAGTAAATTGGGTCTAGTGATGTCTGCAGCACTTACCACATTTACATTTACATTTACAGCATATAGCTGACGCTCTTATTCAGAGCGACTTACATCAGTGATCAAGTAGTCAACATCTGTTTCTTACAACAGTAAAGCTAAACTTTAGTCAGTGTCCTATTCAACCAAGTTACTGCACACTTGGTACACCTAAACGACACCTGTCAAAGAAAAGTCATAAGTTAGGACAAAAGTAAAAAAGGGAAGAAAAGTAATCAAGCAGAAACGAGAGGCATGGTTACTCACCATGAAGAGGTTGGTCTTCAGATGATGCTTGAAGAGAGCACGGGACTCCTTAAATCGAATTGGAAGAGGGAATTCATTCCACCACTGGGGTGGCCAAGACTGAGAAGAGTCTTGATGCATGTCTTCCTCTATTTTGAGCCTTGAGAGTTCAAGAAGTGATATGTTGTTTGATTCCTGGTAATACATATGTGATATATATGAGGATGCAAGTCCATTATTGGCCTTGAAAGCAAGTGTTAAGAACTTGAATTTAATGTGAGCAGCTACAGGGAGCCAGTAAAGGGTCCTTAGTAAATGTGTGGTGTGTGTGAAGGTTGCCACAATGTTGGTGAGTTGAGTACGGTCCACTGCCCGTTTGATATTTGGTTAGTAATAGCGCTAAGGTCATCTCTTTTCATTGCTGCATGTGCTGGGTGGTGGTAGCTGATAAATTGTCCAGCAACAGATTAGTTATTGTAGGAGTTTCTAATAAAGTGCCCAATTAATGCAGGTGTGCAGTCTATCGAATAAACTGGCAATTCAGTCCAGGATTTGTATCAGTGGTTATATGCAGAAAATCAGCACTGACAAAATACATTCTGAGATGTCTAATACATACAGGTCCAAGAAAGGAAGATTTAAAGGAAGGGCCAGCATTATCATTTCAACTAATCTAACTGCCTGGAAGAAACATAGCCACCCGGAGTGTTCTTGAAATCTGATAAGCAAAGTTAACTTCTGGCAACAAAGCAACACTTTTTCTCTACTATCTTACGGACAGTTTAAGTAACAAGATGCAATCAAATCACTCACATAGTTCAACAAACTAAACCGTGTATGGATTTCTCCAGTAATGCAAACAGAATAGTGCAATAACTGGTGCACTCCATGCATTGCTGCTACATTTGCACATCATATTTATTGCTGTTCTGCACTTTTTGCACATGGAACTTCTATTCTGCATCTTTGCACATCTCTGCTGCTAAAACACACAAATACTGTGTTTATCCTGACTGTAGCTGTGGTTAATTGTTCTGAACATCGTCTTGTGTAGTTGTATTGTTGTTGTATTCTGTTCTGTTCTTATGTTGCACCATAGTCCTGGAGAAACGTTGCTTCATTTTTACTATGAACTTTGTGTATGTGGCTGAAATGACAAATAAAACCTACTTGACTACTTGGCCTGATTTGAATGATCCTAATACTTGCAGACTCTGCCTCAAAGACCAAGCAGAACCGAGCTTAGACATTGCTTTTGGTGAACATGCTTAAACATTCCCTTGTTTTTTTTTTACTGTTAAAATGTGATGACTATGAATATCTTCATACTACAAACCTGCAGTATTTTAGGACAGCCCATGCTGGCCAGATTTGCCACCATATGATATCTCGCATGAGGTTCTCATTCTTTTTGCTGCACACGACTCGAATGATAACACTGAGGTTGTTTTCCATTGAAGAATGGAGCGCTGCAGGCAGGGTTGCAACACGATCGCCTCTGCCAGCCCAGGCCGGGGTGAGGGGCTACCCAGATGGATATGCTTTGTGTTGACAGATGCTGGAACCAGACACCAGTTCAGGGGCCGCCACATACGTCTCCCCACTGTATTTCCCAGTGTATCCATCACTGACGCGGTTCAGAAGGGGAAACTGTCCCGCTCTAATAAAGATGAATCAGTGAGCCATGGCAGGGTTTGATTGAAATCCATCCTATAGTGCTGAATAAAACATAGGCATAGCTCACAATGCAAAGCTCACAGACAGGAAACATTGAAGTGCTTTGGGAACTCCAAGATTTATTCTGAGCATTATGAGGATGGACTCATTTAAAATCTTTATTCATGCCAGGGAGGTGATAGAAAAGGTGGGTCAACACCCCCCGCCCGTACATTAACACAATTACTGAAAGCCTGCAAACAATAGCAAGTGGTAAATAGTTAGTTATGCTAATGTCTTGTTTTGTTAGTTTATTGTTGATTTTTCAAATAGTTCCTTATGTAAATTTGAACATGTAACATATTTTCCATCCGAATCTTGACCTACTTTTCAAGGAAGGACTCTGTCACTTAAATGAAATGTTTCACAATTCAACTGAGTCAAGATGAATGTTAAATCATTACCATTATTTACATCGAGTTTCCTTGTTTTGGAAAGAATTGTGTTGATGTTTTATTCGCGTGTGATGAATCATTTAATTAATCTTTTTTTTCAGTGTGAACTAACTCAGGGTTCCCTCAGTGTTTGTTGTGGTGGTGGGAGAAGATAAATTGCTAATTATCTAATTGCTTAAATCAAACATTTGTAATCTTTGTATTTTGATGGAAAAGTATAGGAAAAGAACGATTTTTGTCTTTAAATGATATGATTTGATTAATTAAGTTTAATATGAAAACCAGGATGGAGTAAAGAGCTATATGGGTCTCAGGTTCACTTTTTGCAAATGTTGAATAAAGAAATAAAGGTGACGTTACACATAAATTGTTCCAAAACAGTTTAACACCCTTTCCTTCAACTTCCTTTAAAAAATCTTTCTTATTCACTTGGCAACAACAACTGATGAAAATTACTTTTATTGGCTGCATTTTGGTCTCAAATCTTCAAATAAACCAACACTCATGGTCTCTAGCTAATCACTACTAGTTTTCAGATTCGTTTCATTTGCGATTTTTCATATAATGTATACATATAATGTATTTATATGTTAAATCATCCACTCTCAAATGGCCTATAGTCTTCATTTTTCTTGTGTTAGAGTAGGGGTCAGAGTTAGGGTTGAGATATTGAGATATTATTTTCAAAGTGTATATGTATAAACAGGGAGTGCAGAATTATTAGGCAAATGGGTATTTTGTCCACATCATCATCTGTATACATGTTGTCTTACTCCAAGCTGTATAGGCTCGAAAGCCTACTACCAATTAAGCATATTAGGGGATGTGCATCTCTGTAATGAGAAGGGGTGTGGTCTAATGACATCAACACCCTATATCAGGTGTGCATAATTATTAGG
>JBBPDH010226676.1:3932-15928 GCA_037974565.1 Clupeocharax schoutedeni | reverse complement strand
GTTTTAACAAGTGTATCATATCAGTTAAAATTGGATTTATTAATATGTTATTGGCATTTTAACAAATTTTATTTTAGGCTGCAAGACAACAACAATGCAGGCTGTGTAATAGGAATAATTATTTGTATGTGTTATATATACACTAATCAGCCGTAATGCTAAAACCACTCATAGATGAATATAACAATATTGGTGTTGGAAGCTGGAAAATGGGTGAGGATAAGAGAGTGACCATGTAGCAATGGAAGGTAGCCCGGTCTTCTTTTACATCATGTGGACATGATTTGTGTGCTTCTATAGCCTGGGGACAAGATGGTAGCAGGATGCTCTACAGGAAGAAAGCAAGCCAGCAGAGGGAGTGTGATGCTAAGGGCAATGTTCTGCTGGGAAACGTTGGGTACTGCATTCATGTCGATGTTACTTTGTCACGTACAACCTTTCTAAACATTATTGCAGTCCAAGTACACCCAAGTGCTGCAGTGTTTGTTAATGGGAATGACATTTTTCAGTAGAATAATGTGCCCTGACAGAGAAGCCAGAGCTGTTTTGGTGGAACTGTTAGGAAGTGGAGGATATTAGTCAGATGGTTTTAATGTGAGGGCTGATTTTTGATTTTTATTTTTTTTTAATATTAATATGATATATATGATATAAATATGTCTATATTTAAACCTGCAACTTGTTAGTGTGGAGCATGTTGTAGGTCTTGTAGTTGTGTTTATCGCTCTCTCTCTAACACACAAACACACACACAATGACCACTCACCACTTTCAGCTGCCCGTTTGAGGTTTTCAACCATAGTGTCGTAGTGGATCCTGCAGAGCACCTTCTCCTCGACCAGGCCAAACTCCTCTCCAGTGGAGAGCTGACGTTTACAGGAGAAGCAGGCAAAGCAGGCCAAGTGGTAGGCGTTTCCACGGGCTCGTCGCACCCAGTCACTCGCGTAGATCTGCCGGCCACAGCGCGCACACTTAGTACCAAACCTACTGTGAAAGAGACAAGGCCCTGCGCATCAGTACACTAACCGCGTAAATGACCTACAGTCAATCTACATTAAAATATTTGGCCCTTAAAATATAAATGTTAGAGTAGAAACGTGTTGAATGCAAATTGTACGCAATAGACTCCAGTCATTTTACTCTAAATATGATCATAGAAATATTCTAGGTTTTTAGAGTGACTGCAGACTGACTGCACCTTACAGTGTTCTTCATAAACACACCAAGAGCAATTTAGCAGCTGAAGCCCTTGAAGAACATCTGCAAAATGAAAGAGTTCATAACCTGCAGCCAGTACAGCCCCCATTCTTTCTACTTGTGTGCTGTGTTTAAGAGATGGTTTTAATAAACTCCATTTATCAGCTTTAAGTGAATTTCAATTTGGTTTCATAAGTAAAAGAAGACTTGTTTTCAGCATTGTGCCCTAGCAGGGCCGGGTCTGCGCTCGTGAATAAGTGCCGGGTGATGACAGTGGCTGTGACGGGACACCAGAGAAATGAACCAAGTGGGACTTGCAGGTTTTGTTAATGTTATTTCTGCCAACAAACATACCAAGTCTAATCTAATGGCAGCTGGAATACATTCAATGTGCTTTTTAACACAATTTTTGAAACTGGTCATTTTTCCAGATTCGTTTATTGAATTTTATTCAGTATATAAGACCTTCAGGACAATCTTATAGGGGTATTACACAATTTTTGCATAAGTAACCAGGTCACTCAGAATGGTGTAGTGTGAGGAACAGTTCAAACCAGGGGTGATAGGAAGCAGACATCTGGGGAATTTGGTGCTTCAAATAGTAACAAAATGTACAACCTGATGCTTGAAACATTGTTTTATTATTTTCCTACTATTTAGGATGGAGGGGTACATGCATTATGTTGTTTGGCTAAATAATCCCCAAAGAAAAGGTATTTTTTCTGATTTGACTTATGTATACCATAATCAACATTACATATAAAACCTCCAAAGACTTATGTAGGTTCACTTGCAGCTTTAAATAGTAATACATTGCTATATTTCATTACTAGTCCATTCACCACCAATGTAAAGAATTAACCATTAAACCAACTAATTTAATTATGTAGTAATGTTAAAAAGCAGTGGAATACCCCTTTAACGGAAGGATTTTCAAATTGCTGCTGAAAGGAAGCAATGTTCACCGTAGAAAAAAATTATGTTCTTAGCTTTTATTGTATAATTTTACAATTTTGGATCATTTTTATTCACCTTGAAATGATCATCCACTCTCAGCGGCAGTTTTTAAGCAGATGGCGTTTAAAGAATGTAATTAGGAGTTATGTTTTGATATGACAGAAACAAAACATTGATTTAAGGATCACCAAAACCAGCCTTGTTTAGGACGCACAGAAGCTGCAGAGATGTGGTCAGCCAAGGCAGGTGTTATTTTGACAGTACTGGACTGAACTGCCCTCAAAGCATCACATGGTGACCAAGTGAGGGTTTTTAGGGTTCTGGCAGGGAGAGAGGGTCAATGCGGCTTTTGGCGCAGTGGCTGAGACTAATGCTCTGCAGATGGCCATGGGAGCCCCCCCGAGCATCCCCACCACCACCACCACACCTCTGGCACACAGAGCGCTTGTGTAAACAAAGTGTCGTACACCACCTCCTCAGACCACAGAGAAATATGGGATATCAAACTGACTGATTTGGCTCCGGTTCCCCCCTTTCCCTTCCCCGTCCCAAGAATGATGATACTAGCCTTGCTTGCTGGATCCCAGGCAGAGAGGCCCCTGGGGAGAGCAGGGGCTGGTGGAGGGGCTTGTCCACTGAAAATGACATCATGCTAGACTAGAGGGCCTCACAGTTAACTTTGAACAATGCTGAAGTCAAATGTAACTCAAGTGATAGATGATTCTCTTTAACCCTTTCTGGAGCACACATGTGCTTCAGCTGTAACACAACTGATCTGTCTGTTACCCCCCCCCCCCATATCAAAGCACCTGTTCAGTCTACTGAGCAACTGAAGCACTCAATACTGAGTTTCCAGTTTAAAGAGCTATGCTACTTAGTGGTATACCTTAAGAAACCTTAAGAAAGCCAAGCAGGCGGGAAACAACAACAACAAAATCTCAACAGTGCTAACATTAATTACATGACAAAAAGAAGCTACGCCCTGTGACCTTTCATGCACATGCAAATTAAACATCATTTTAATTTTTCTGAAAAAATAAAAGGGTAACACTTCACTAAAGAGCAACATTCATATGGTTCATGCATAATACATAAAACACTTACAAGGAGACTGGCATAATCCTAAATAAAAGCTTATGTTGACCTGCTTTTGTCCATTGTGATATCATTCCAGCTCAGCCAATGTTAAAACCAATGTTGTTTATTGAAATACGCCTTTAGAAATGTCTAAATAGGTTTAAGTTTGTTGTCATAAAAGCCCTATGGTGTCGTGAACACTGAACCTCAGTAAAGGTTAACCTTATTTGGTTAAATGGAACATTTGATGGCTTGTCCAGCCTAGCCACAGTTGCATGCATAGATTAATCGTCACTTACTCGTCGCTTACTGTAAACTGACTCGCACAATGTTTATTTTATTGGTGGTGCCAGTTTTTAAATGACATCTCACAATGTGCTTACAACGAATGTATGCCAAAATGCAGAAAAAATGTAATCAACCAACAAAACATTAGAAATCATTCCATGTGCATTAGTGCTTAAAGAGCTGCTGAGAATACATTTCCGTGTTGGCGTTAGGTTATCATTATATGGTTCTTTCTCATTCCTGAAGTCTGTTTATGTGTATTAAATCATTTTTCCATAAGAGTTGAACATCCCAATATTCCAGTAACTCTAGAGCCCTTATGACATAAATAGGCCAGTCGTTTTGATTCATAGTCATTAATTTAAGACCCAACCAACACTAATCAGAGAGAAGCCAAGGCCTATGCTTCCTGGCCTGATACTATATTATATAGTATTATTACTGGTGCATCTTCAAATACTGTATGTCTCCTCTAGTGTGTTTAGACATGCCAGTGTATAAACAATAACATGCAAAAAAATCCTGTTGGTTTTTAGGTCTCACAGCTCCATCTGTTGAAGTTACTTTTTTTTAAGTACTTAATGCTACACAACTTAAACAGCTCACCTCAACCACTCAGCCCCCTAAAGAAGTTTCAAAAGAGGTTTGATTTAATGAAAATTCCGCTTGCTGCAATACAACTACATAGAGTGTGCCTGAAAGTATCATGCAGGTTCACCTTTGTGTATTTTGGAGCTTTATATTCTGACAAGGTCACTCGAGACAAAGACTACAACATCTGCGCGATAATGCATTTAAAGGGATGCATGGAACCATACCGAAATCTCTCTACTGTATCGTTTCTACCTCTTTAAAAAGGATGTTTTTTATGCAGCACGTCTGGTTGTACTTGCTGGTGTTTGTTCTGGATTTGCTGCCGTCCTACAGATCGCCAGGGGAAAGTCCTGAAAACCTCAGAGCATTTCCTCCAGAAGGACGGCCGCAGGATTAGTCCTGGCTGCTCTCTAATCTGGAGCAAATCTGCTCCTGTCGGGAGACTGTTTGCTCTGGGATCTCACCCACAGTGAGCTCAAAGAGCACAGAGTACCTGGGATTTGGAGCCACTTGACTCAATGTTTTTAGAGAAGTGGGGGGAAAAACATTTGGGAACAGAACAGTATATTAAACAAAAAGTCCACATTCGACACTGACCGCATCTTAAATGTTACGAACAGTTCCTAAAAGGCTCTTTGAAACCACTTTATCCTGCGCCCGCTGGCCTCTTCCTCACAGAGATAGGCATCAATGGAAAGTAGACGTAACCACACGTAAGCCCTTCCACTAAAACGCCTCTCCACATCAGATTGGACTCGAGGCCTGTTCACCTCAGCGTGCCTCTAAATTGCAGTGGAGCCTCCAGCATGTGGGCCCGAGTGAACACTCTCTGAGTGAACGTTTTACCTCCCCTACCTCTTATTCCAAATTATAACTTTCTGGTAAATACAGTGTAGGTTAGGACATTTTTAAAGGTATTTAACTGCACATGTCACAATATACTGGAGGTTTTGCACTGAAGTTTAGTGTTAGTAAACTGAACATGCTAATTAACTAAATTAAAAATAAGATATATGTAAATACACATCTTGAGCACACATCTATGTGTACAATAGTGAAAAATAATAATAAGAATAATGATAAGAAGAAGAAGAACAATATAATGCATATATGTAAAATCTACCATGAAGCTGATTCTGTGATATTACATCATATCACTTATATTCTGTCACTTATATTATATTCTGTATATCTCTGGTTTTGTTGTTTGTATTAAAAATAAAAGAACTGCCTTAACCCACACTGTGGGAAAATTCTAAATTAATGGAACAGTAGAAATACGTGAACCTAATTATTTTTTACACAGTCTTTTCACACAGACTCCCATGAAGAGTTAAGCATTTTTGTCCTCCTGCTTTGAAGTTGCCATTTGGAGATGCAATAGCATATGTTTATAATCACTGTTTACAATCATATGAATGTATTTTGTTGAAGATATAAAATGGTTTAATTACAGTAACTAATTAAGAACCTGTAAAAGAGGTAGAAATGTATGTCTTTACAATAATAAACAGAGCAGTTCACTTAACAAAATGTTAACTTTCCTTAAACATGTGTTAAGTGGCACCACATAGCAGAGTTACTTAAAGCTGAGCTTAAATGTATGTGATTTAATCCATGAATGTAGTGACTGTATCACTGCCAAAACAGAAACACATACACAGTGGGGAACTCAAATCTACCCTCAACAACAACTAGGCCAGGTGGGAAACACACAGCGCACAAAAAGAAAACCATATTCAAATATATCATCCCAGTAGCTGCATTTTACAAGCCCAAACAAACACTTATATATTAAATGTAATCCTCATTACTTCTGTATTTCACCAAAACAACACGACTGACTCAATTATACACAGATTTATAAATGAATTGCTTATTTTAATAAATGCTGCAATAAATAGATTACAGCTTTTTTTGTGTTCCTTTAAAACTTAAATATGGACTAAAAATCATGTTATTATTATTTCATGTTTTTATTACTGCAGAATGTCAAATGGTATCAATAAATGATATATACAGTCGTATGCAAATGTTAAGGTGCCCCTGGCTAAATTACATGCATAGCTTGCAAAGGCTAAATGTAATATTAGAAATGAAATATTGGAAAAATAAACAAAACATAGATGTGGCGTAAGTGAAAATTCTATTTGATTCTATTTTCCAACTAAAAGAATACAACAAAATGATACCATTTAAGTTTGTAGTGTGTGTGTGTATGTGTGTGTGTGTGTGTGTGTCTGTGTCTGTGTGTATCTGTATGTGTGTGTGTCTGTGTCTGTGTGTATCTGTATGTGTGTGTGTCTGTGTGTGCATGCAGGCATGTTTTTTGAGCATTCTTGAATGTTTTTTCTTGTGGGATGTAAAAAAAAAATCACCCCTGAAAAATCCCTCCAGTGCTCTCAGGTTCCCCCGGCCTTCTGTCTCGTTTTCTGGGCTTCTCTGATTAGCAGCTTCTCTCCAGCTTCCTGTGTGGCCCTCCACTCACGCTTCTGAGGCTGTTTTGTTGTGTGCTTTTTTTCTCCTCTGCCCGACATGGGGTAGGTACAGCCTCTGCTCTGTCCCGTTCCCTCCACCCCAATCCACTCCCCCCAACCGAGAGTAAACCCACTCTGATTTCCTGCAATTACGCTCGATTAGAGCAGCTGTCAGTCTGGCACAGATGAGAGACTGACACAAACACGAAATCCATCTCCTGTCGACTTCTTTCTTTTTTCACTCAAACCCTGGGATTCTGCTCAGAGAGATGGAAAAGACATAGCTGCACTCTGCAGCCAATGGGATCGCAGGCTGGTGCAGCTTCTTCTAATCCCTTAGGCCCTCGGTCCAGTTGCAGGAGCCTCCAGTGTGTAATGTAAGTGCTAATTTGACACTAGCGATTTTGCGTGGCAAGAGATCAACAAGGCCTGTGACGAATGAATGACATTAAGATGGAAAATATTCAGCCTGCCCCCGCTTACACAATCGCTGTTCACTGCATCCTGCCACAGGCCCCCGAGGGCCCGCTTGCTTGTCATTTTAGTTTCAGATTAAATGCACATGAGTTTACACGCGGCCCCCTGCCTCTCAGTTGTGAGTCAGTCTCAGTAAAGCTAATGCTAACATGAGTTCTGCATCACTGTAGTGCAGAAAACATGCAGTCACTCCTAATGACAGCCAAACCCACTGATATGATGCTAAACAAGGCCCTTCATGTGCAGCAGAAGATCTGATGTACATGAGGTCCCACAAAATTCATCCTCTTGCAAATACAGAGGCTTCATTCTTAACTTGGATCTTCATTGCTTTTTATTTCTGTGGTGATCTCTGGGCTCATTTTGTATAGCAGCTCTTTGGTTTAAGATTAAGTATAGATTCTGGGTTTAAGGTTAAGGTTTAGGGTTAGAAAGAGTGTTTGGTTTAGGGTTAGGGAAAAGTTCATTCACCTTCAGTCAAGAGAAAGTGGACTGCAGAGAACCAACAGTGGGCCATTGTGAATAAAGTATTCCCGGAATCATTAAAAGAGAACTGAACCAAATTTGAGGGATGCAGCAATGTAGGAACATTGATGATGATACCTGATATATTTATTTATTTATTTATTTTCTATATATTCTATCTGTTGATGCTGAAACAATTAAATGCAGAAATTGGGAACTACATCTGCCCGGATCAGAGCACTATAACGTTTATAATATATTGCGTTTATTTATAATATTTATTATATATTTATTTCTATAAGCTTACAAATTAGGTAATTGTAACAGAGTATTCTGGCATTACTTAAACATTCATAAATGCTATAGTGCAATAAAACCAACATCAGATATTGGTTTCCAGCATTATCAGTAAAGTCTAAACATCTGTTCTATGCCTATAAAATGCAAAAATCTGCTAGTACTGATAAGATTCCAGTATTACTGTGCATCCCTACCAATTAAATAAATCATTCATTATTATTACAAATTTATTTGTCTAGAAACTCACAGACCATCATTTTTTACAGAGGTGATGATAGCAACCAGGAGTCATGACATGCAAATATAGACATTTTATTTACTATTCAAACCCACCAGGGAACCTACATGACAAAGTGGAGTATGTATGTATTCTGAGTGTTTATATGTAATAATAATTATGGTATAACTGCATAACAAATACATTTTAATTGGGGGACTTATTCACCTCACAACATCCCGCATGCACCCCTCCACCAGGACTCAACCTAAAAATGTTTTATAGGCCAAAACCTTCTCAAAATGATCCTCAAACATCTGGCCATGCATTCATTACTTCTTCGTGTAATACATTTCTGGGAGGGAACAGTTACAAGCTTTTAACTCTTTAGATGTCTGGTTCCATTCACTGCCACTGTGAACAATTCTAACACAATATGTTTTCTGGTGCCCTTCACATCGCACCACTCTGGATGGATCTGTTTACAATGATTAAATTAGTAAATTGTCCAACTGGTTAAAAATGATTTACACTACATTCAGGTTGTTTAAAAAGTCCTCATAATCATATTTAATTTACAACAGTTCTTTTAAACACAAGCATCTAGCAAAAGATGCATTGTTTTTTTCCACTCCATTGCTTTTTTGGTACGTTCTGTTTTTTGGCTCCATTTAGATCTGTTTAGTCCAGCGTCTTCATTAAGTTTCATGATGGAGAGGTTTCTTAGTGGCAGCTTGCTTTTGGAATCGGCACACACAGAGAGTCTTCTATGTAACATCAGTGTAACAGGAATTGCTTTTTAAAATTATGCTCATGATGGACATCTTAGACTGTGCTAATTATAAATCTCGGCACGGCCTCGTCGGATCAGGTTGCTCTCTGTGTACACAGACAAGCCAGCCACGCTTTAAATGTGTTCTTTTCATAGACAACAAAAACTAAATAAATAAAAATCTGATTTGCCACCAATATAATGAAGGAAAACGCTTTACAAACCACCTCAAACCACAAACTCAACCACTTTGGTGAGTCTGGCAAGTCAAACCCATGCTGGGTAATGTAACTTTTTTCTCCCACTATGCCAGACAATTAAGCCAACTATGATGTGAAATTCCTCTATAAGTCTAATTCTTCTTTGTTGGATGTGCCCAGGGCATTTCTTCATCATGAGATCTGAATGAAGGTATGCAGCAGTAAGGAAATTTCACTGCCACTGGACAAAACACACAAACAAGCCTCTGGTCTAAGCAATACTGGGCTACCACACCGCTGACTCCAGGGCAACTTGAAGCTATTATAGTTCCCTTTGTGTCCTTGTCTGCATGAATAACTTATGAAGTCAATCACTGTTTTGCCTCTGGTAATGTTCCCATGATTCTATGGTATGATTCAAAGCCTCCATCCATTAAAATAAACAAGGACTGTATATATATATATATATATATATATATATATACAGCATATATACAATATGGTGACTGGTTTTTTTTTTACAAAAAGCAAATGAAATGTGAAAATATTAAAAAGGATTCCACTTCCAACAAACTTTCAACTTTTGCTATAAATTTACAAAAACATAATGTGAAAACAGCATTGCCATTATAAAACTTCAGTGTAAAAATGAGCGCGTTCGCAAAGTGGAAAAATGTGCCGCACTCTCTAAAGGCTGCCTGAAGTTTCTGAAGAGTGTTTCTGCACTGGGGAGGTTATCAGATGACCTAAACCCCACTGCAGACACTGTGCTATCGCAGACACTCTGTTATCTCAGTAAACACTTTACTGATAATGTGTAATTTGTATTTATGTACTGGGGGAAAATTGCTGCTTTCCCTTTTTCCCATGTCTCCTTTAAAAGAAACGGGTATTCGCAGCCTGGATTGGACACAAAAGAGAGCGCCCATGCATGAAGAAACTGAGCCTCTTTTAGACCCAGTGCGACACAGATCCGGCAACAAGATGCCCTGATAAAAACTGCAGAGCTCCAATCCACTCTGGCCTCGACTCCTGCCATCCGCCCTGACACTCCTGCTTTTCTCTGCACAACAAAACATCTGCACAGATGTGTGGAGCAGCCATCCAGAGAGGCCCTGGCGCCCCGACACTGATACTCCCATCATGTGAAGCATCACTTCAGATTATTGGCCCCTAAAGCAGAAAACAAACGTCCTCCTCAGACGCAGGATCGGGCTTTAAAAAGAAGGGTTCCAGTCACTTCACGCCGCCGCCGATGAACGGAGAAGGCAGGCCAATATCCTTCTGTCATTCAGAGGCTGCTCTGAGTGCCCTGCAATCACACCCTCGCATCCTGAACACCATCACACACATCCTTCACTCAGCACCCCCACACATAACACCAGTGTCAAAGCGCCTGAGGAAACATGCATCTCCTGCAATACAGCTATTCTTTCTCTCCTTTATGTGATAACAAGCCAGTTATAGCAGGACACAATCTCCATGTCAGGACGTTTTTAAAAGAGCCTCATGTATGCAAAGAATTGGAATTGGTTGTTTTGTTGATTTTCTGAAAGTGAATAAGTCACATTTTAATACACTGTTACAGTATATATATATATATATATATATATATATATATACATATATACATATATATTTATATCCTTTACACAAGGGTTTACAACTAATAGGACTATTAGGGCACAAAGTCTTTTTATAGGTTTATGATGTTTCTGAAGGGCCTTCTAGACAAGCGGGGTTTAATTTTCTATGTATCTCACCTTTTTGGAAGCCATTTGTTGCTTCAGTCTAGCTAAATATGCCCAGAATTATGATATTACCTCCTTTAAGGGATTCTAATATTAATAAAGTTCCTTGTAAACCTCAGGAAACAGGAAGCTGAATTGTGAGATATTAATATTTATGAAGACCCCTGTAAACCTATTTTGCATTTACTGCAGTCAATCACAAACAAAATGCCATTATTATTAGGATTGTATCTCAGTGATGAAACATTGGTATTTATAAATGCAGTCCTCCCTAAGCAGAGGCATATTTTGCTTTTTTTTTTTTATCGCTGTGTAAGCGGGCATAAACATCCTATATGAACCATTAGGGACTTTTCCTTTGTAAGAATTTTTATTTAAGTTACCCTGGTTCTTGGTAAAGTAATTATTCTTCCTACTGTAGATGAACAGAACGTGACTGAAGTATCAGTGTATTACATTCTGTGTACAGTTGTATTTAGCCTGTGTCACAATCTGCATCAAGCACGTAAACAGTAAAAATCCAGCTGTTAATGCAGCGACAACCACAAGAATCCTGTGAGAGAAGCCTCTGCAGCATCCATGAACAAATGACCACCTATTACTGTATGTAAAATAACAGACGTATTTATACAGTGCACAAGTTTTAGGCACCTATGCAAACTCTTTAAAGCCATTTTTCTGCTAACATTAGAATAAATGTGAACTAGAAAGCAATAAAAAGTATCACAATTTGTTTTGTTGGTAAAACATTAGTAATTATTTTGTGAGCTGGTGAGGAAAACACACAGACTTTTGCACAGTAATGTATATAACACACTCCACTACCAAATCTACAACACTCCAGCAGCCCTTCTTGTGCTGCTCTAGTATGCAATCCGCTTCATTTCTATCAGAATAAAAGCCAAGACGATCTCAGACTGAAATTAACTGTTATATCACTGAGCTGCAGCCTCTTTATTGTAACAGTGAAAATCCTGCCTAGGTCACACTTGTCAGATGAAGTGAAAAAGTTACCCTACCTGAAATAATCCATTTTACAGAAGATTTCCTTATTTTTGATGTAGCAGCTGCTGTGCTGCCGCAGAGAAGTTCTACACACTGAGCACTCCAGACACCTGACGTGCCATATAAGATTATTCACCTAGAGAGAGGAACAACATAAGAAAAACAAAATAACAACAATTAGACGATTCACAGTAGAAACAACAACAGTAATACTAAAAA
>JBBPDH010226649.1:0-12509 GCA_037974565.1 Clupeocharax schoutedeni | reverse complement strand
CGCCTTCGCCCATTGTAGCTGGGATAGGCTCCAGCCCCCCCCGACCCTGAATGCAGGAATAAGGGGTAGATAATGGAGATTTGTAATACATTTGTCTGGCATCAGGTCCACAGACATTCTATCTTCTCCACAGACCTTACAGGTGCACTAGTTTACAGTTACAGACTGTGGTCCATCTGCTTCATTTGTTAGGGTTAGGGTTCATTTACCCCTTTCATCAGTGGCCAGGAACCCACAGAACCACAAGTGAGCAGGTGTTATTTGAGAGGTGGATCATTCACTTTTAGTGTCACGTTAGTGTGTGTATGTGTATGCTGTGCAAATTGTGTACTAAAATGTATTTATTCTGTACATTTTAGTGCACAGTTTGTATTTATTTTTGATTTAACATGTTGTGGGGGGCAAAATCATAACATCATGTTAGAGAAATGGAGATGGACAGGAGCAGGACCTGGGTTGCCGCTGTCTGCCCACAAGGCCGCAGATCCGGACAGTGTTCTCTGCAGACGGCCCGGACTCTCCTGCTTCGTTTGTAAGTGACCGATCAGAAACGGAATGGGCTGGTCGGGAGTTTCCGTGATCAGCTTGGTCATCATCTCCTAACAGAGCAAAAGGCACAGAGCAATCAGATATACAGACACACAGGAGACTCAGATAAACGGGTCAGATAAACACACAAACATGTTTTTATCGCTTTACAGGGATCAAATGTCTACATGTGTATGTTAAAAACAGTGTGTGGCGAGGCCGTGATAGACGATGAGTTGAGGTGAAGATTGACCAGCTTAATTTGAGCTGACTGTAGTGGGATACGAACCTTAAATTAAACTCACGTCAGGAGATGATCTGAAAGAGCTGCGATGCAGCATGAAGCGTGTAATGGTGTCTACCCTATGCAGATCAGCAGAGGGCACTGTGGCAGGATTTTGGTAGTCAAAGGTTTCCTGGACAGGTGGATGCACTGCTTAACACGGATACGTGTCTCAAAAGTGTCTCAGACCTCTTGATGTGGTCTGAGTAATTGGATTTATATCTGGTTTAACATTTTAATACGTAGCATCACATGGATGACTTCTTTCCAGTAATGTTTACCATCATACTGGTGTGTTTTCAAGATTTCAAGATTCAAGATTTTTATTTTTTGGAACATTTAGCAACAAAAACTCTAGTACATTCTAATTGCTTATGTTACAATGCAATTTAATCGAAATTAAAGATGATACTTCCACACTCAGAGCTTTATATGTATACCTTTTCCACATTTGACTAAATTAAATCATACTAAACTTGGGCAGTGTCCAAACAGCTGATGCACCAACTGACGAATGGAGTCATGCAGGACGCTCAAGAGCATAAGGCATACAATGAAGAAATCGTACAAAGAAGACTTGCTAGCTAAAGAGCAACGTTGTAAGTCAACAAACTACATGCTGTACTGTAATTTTAATGTTCAATATACATTACATATATGAATCCCTGTGGTGCCACCTAACAATGACTGCTAACCACGGAGTTTGAGACTAAAAATACAACCAGACTAGCATCAGCATATCATGTACCTCAGTCGTCAAATAAAATGATAAAATAACAAGAGTTATGTCTTTTTTTAAGTACATTTTTGTTTGAAAAGAAGCAGACAATGTAAAGCATCTGGATAGCAAGAAAGCTACATTGCTAACTTTAGATTGTAGCAAGGCAAAATAGTTCTTTTTTTTCCAGATTTGCGACTATTTTAACATCACCAACATTCCTTCAACACACTAAGAAGACTTGTGTTGGTCCACTAATGGGTTTGGATAGTCAATAAAATAAATAAACTGGCTATAATTGTGCTGAAGCTCCAGTTTCCATTCACCACCACTGACTACGAAACACAATGTACTTAAAATGTGCATAACCCTACTAGAGCCCGACCGATATATTGGCCATTATTAGTCATTTTCCAAACTATCTGTATCGGCATTTATAATGGGCGATAAATTAATATTTAAAAAATAAAATAAAAACAGACGAAACATCCATCAACCATTACATGAGTGTTGGCGTTGCATAATTTGTCCACCAGAGGGCACTCTACACCGTCCCTGTTGGCAACACTTGTGTATAACGCACCACACATCCTGCAACCTGCTGATATAGCCAGAGTCGGGCAGAGAAAACCAGTTATCCGCGAGTGAGATCATCGGTAAAGTGTGTTTAATAAATAATGTTAGGGAAATCTGTTAATATTTTGTTGCGTGTTTCTGAAAAAAAAATAAAAAAATAACATACATACATACATACATACATACATATATATATATATACATACATATACCTTAATTTACCCCAGACAACCCCTTGATTTCCTGTATAGGGGGATTTATGGTTTAAAATTAAGCCAATTTAAGGGATTAAATTAAGGTGTTTGGTGACTGTAAAGAAATCTGACTCTCTAAGTTCCTCTATAATTAACTATTTCACACCAAACACACCCCAAAGGGCTTTGTTTATGTCTCAGACACTGAATTATGCAGACATAAAAAAATAGAACTCCAATTTAACTGCAAGTGGCGTTTTGTCAACTGAAGCGTTTTTCAGACGCCCTGATTGCCTGATTCAAGTAATGCACAGTTGCTCTGACATCTACTGAGCTGAGTATCAGAGAGATGATCATGAATAAAACAAATATACAGATTTGTGCTAACATGGGGCACAATTACGAATAACTTAAGATCCGAAAATATGATCTCAGCAATTAGAGCCCCCCCAGGGCCTCTAATTGCCGAGATGTAATTGCTGAGGTGTAATTAAGCAAACCCGGCAACAGGGGGCTTGAAGTGACTTTTAAAGGGGAAACAAGGCTGTGTTAACGACTCCGCACTCCAGAGGGTGTAAAAGTTTTGGAGTAAACAGGAAAATGCTGCATCGATTGCACTTAAAGGGACAAGAGGATCAGGAAGGAAGACTGACTCTGATCAGTGCAGATAGGCTGCCACCAATAGGCTTTCTGGAATTCTTGTTAACTCCTTCGTTCCTCAGATGCATCACTACAAAACACAATGTTCTTAAAATGTTCTTAACCTGACTTTAATTTACCCCTGAAAATGAAGTGGCTGTTCATTTGTGAAACCAATCCCTTAATTTTACCATAAAAATTACCATAAAACCCCTTAATCTTAAATTTAAGGCATTAAGGTGTGAATTCAAGTAGTTTTGCCCTTTGATCTGTGCAGCTTTTCCCTTAATTTTGAGGTCTAAATTAATGGGCCTGCTGAGTGCAGATGGATTTTGGGTTATTAGGACACACACAAACACACAAGTCTGTGAATCAGATCTGTATTTTATGCAACAAGATCCATCTCATTCAGATTAAAGCAGTAGTTCAGAGAATAATCAAACAACGCAAGCAAGCCGTGTTTGGTGTCTGAAGATTGTTTCTCCAGTTTCGTTTGAAGTTTGTTGCTGGTGCTTTAGGCGTAGGAGTGGGGTGGGGAAGCTTTTCACATTCTGAAAAAAACCTTTAAGCTAAAAGAGATGCTACAGCATCCCCAGAACCCCTGCTTCCCACAGTTATGAGGCTAATATTGCTAAATGCTTCTATACACCAACTCGTTTCAAGTAAACTACAGGCTTAAATCTTCACACACATGGCCCAGGATACATTGTAAAGTCATGTGATACTGGTGATGATGTGTAGGTGGTGATGTGGTGATGTTGAAGTGAGCACTGGGCAGTGGGGACACGTTTCAAACGAGGGGCTCTGAAAATGTTGTTGAGTGATTGCCTATTTTTGTCAGTCTAGACAATCAATAAGCAACATATTCAATTCAGTTTTCACAAAGCAGCTTTACAGGTCCGAGTCCCTAGTGAGCCAAAGGCGACACAGGCAAAATCTCCCTCAGCTGGAGGAAGAAAACTTGGGAAGAACCAAGACTCAGTAAGGGAACCCATCCTCCTCTGATCCACCCAGAGAGAAAGAAGAGTCTTTCAGAGGATAAATAACAACGAACACCTTATTGGCACCACTAAATGTCCATAGGGGTAAATTTTGTTGGAAGAGTGACTGAGAGCCTGGAGTCTATAAACAGCATATCTGAGGTGCTCCAATGCTGTAGGGTACCCCTACAGACCCCGGCCTTCCACAGTTATGGCTAAACAATTTGCACTGGAGCATTTTAGGCACTTTTGCACAGAACCCCAGGAAAAATTATCCTTACAATCATTAGTTACAGGGACAGCTCTACAGCTCAAGGATATGATGGTAGAATGCGGGGGAGTGGGACCCTGGAACTTTATGGTCATCGGATCCACAGGAAAGTGTTTTACCCACTTGGTCACTATCACCCTCTGTAGAGGGTGATGTTGGGTTGTAGGCGGCGATGCAGAGTTGTTTAGTGCACTCACAGACTGAAATTGAATTGAAGAGAATTAAATCTAAATGTAACAAAAACATCAATCTTGGCCCAGACTTTCAGGAATAAAGCTGGAAATGGTGATTTAAGAAATGTGACTGCTTTTGGTACCAAACAAATATCATAACTTGGATATGAGCCCTTTAACATGACATGTTTAGAGGCACACCTCTGATGACTGTCCTACAATATTGCTACATTAGCTCAAACACAAAACTAAACACTCAAATTGGCCTTAATTAGGATTTGACTGCTTTGCTTTGAAACTAACTCTGCATCCACCTAATAAACTTAATAACGAGGAATGGGGTGACTGTAAACTGTTTGTTCGGTAACCCAATGCTTCCTCAGAGGACAGTGAGTTTGGACATGCAGGGCATGCAAATTCAGGTCAGGGTTCATAAGAACAGACTTAACATTGTTTCCTCTGATTCCCTCACCAGCAGGACGAGGCGAGATGCGACTCCTCTGTCTGACAGTGATGGACTGCGTAGGGGAGGGAGCTATCACTGTCCTGCTAATAGACGAAATGACCGCCTGCCAAGTCCAGCCCAGCTTTCACAGGAGATCGACTCCGTAAGGACTAGCGCTTCAAGGACTGACAGCTCGAACGGACCACATTATCCAAGGACTAGCTGCAATTAGCTGGAACATCCAGGCGCCAGTCATTTTTGTTATGCGTTCAGTGCACTTTGCAGTTACATACATTGATGCATAGGCCTCATTATATAGTCACATATTCATTAATAGTAACTCATTTACATTCAGTAGCTACTGAAGTCTTCAGTTGTTTATTCAGGAGTGATGCTTAAAGTGGCAGTCCCAAAAGTAAACAGACTTTGAGAAAACCAGAAGGGGAACCAAGACTCAAATGTGTTCTTAATGCTTCTTTAACTGACCGCTCATGCCAACAGGTGAAAATTACAATTTAATACTGTGGAAAGTCTTGGACCCTCATTTATTCTTCAATTTTTCTTTTGCTACCAAACATCCAAACTTTCTTGTGTTTTTAATGTAGTCTTGAGGATTAGGCTACCTGGAGGACTTTCAAAGACATTCAAAGGAATGTTTTTTGTTTGTTAAGACACACAGTGACCTACGTATGAATCATTCAAGGAGAACAAAGAGCCTCTAACTGAAGTCCTGAACAGTGAAGAACCAGGAGCAGATGATTCCAGATGATCAGGCGGTGATCAGTATACTGGTGGTGCTGAATGCTGAGTGGTTGGAACTCCGTTATCTAGACTCCTTGTATCTTTAAGCACTTTGCAGCCTGTGACAGTAAAACATTTGCTCCCATTTATTTTCATTTCAACTCTATGACAAAGATAAGATGGTCTGAAAGACATGATATAGTATCAAAGCAAAACACAACATACAGTACTATACAGTAACTAAATAGCCTTACTTTGTATTTCTTTGCTCCCCCTTCCCTTATATTTTCTTTCTATGTCTATTAAAGGAAAATTTCAGTTATAAACCATCAAACGTATAGTTTTCGTAGATTAAGTCAATTAGCCAAGACATGTTTGGAGCATCAGTTTTGCTTCTTTGGCTTAGAACGTAACCAATAGGGTTCTGTATAGTCTTCAAAAAGGGTTATTTGACCTTGAACAGCAGTGGTACCTTTCTGGTGCTATCTGGAATCATATAACCAAAAACAACAGGTTTTCCATCATAATAAAGAACCAAAAAAAACCAATCTCCTTAAAAAGAGATTCCTTCAAGTAGGGACTTTAGGGACTGCGAGACTACTAATATAAACTGCATGCTAAAATCCCCACACATTTCAGAATCCTCAGCTATTTGCAGCTATTCGTATGCTTTAATAAATCCAGTGGGAATAAAACTAAATACTAGTAGCAAGCGCAACACTTTCGTATAGCAGAGTGCTAAGCCTTTCTCAGCCAGATATAGTTGGTGGAGTGAAATGGTTCACACTTTCTTGTGTTCAACAGTCATTCAGGAATTTAGCTGCATGCTTTTATAAACCAGTAAATCACCAGTACACCATGAGAGTTTGCCTTTTGTCAGAACTAGGAGGTTGGATTTCAGCCTACTTCAGCCTGGTTATACACAGCTTGCATTGGGACTGGGTTTGTGTTTAGCAGCGTCCCCTAGTGGATTCATTAGTCAGCCACTGGTATATGTTCTACAAAAAAATTAATTTGGTTCTTTAAGGAATTATATTGGTCTATACTGTTCTATATAAAGGATTCCACAAAACTCTTTTTTTGTACTATCTAGAACTCTTTAACAGTGTTTCAGATAGAGCTGCACATACCCAACAGTCCTAGTGACTCCATCTGTAGCACAATCAACACAAATATTGAATGTAATTGAATATAATTCAATCATGTTTTAAGCTTATTTAAGGCCCAAGGCACCAGCAGGTCACTGAAGTTAATTAGTGGACACACCTCCCGAAGTTTCCGGTAAATAAAGCCAAGCTAGTGGGAGAGGTAGCACTTCACCTCTAATTATTCTCCATCAGCCAGCCTCAGGCTGCGAGGGTGTGTGTGTGTGTGTGTGTGTGTGTGTGTGTGTGTGTGTATAATGTTCGTTTTAGGACAACCTTACACCACAGCTTAAGGTTTCAGACAAGACCCAGACAGGACGAATGGACATAGCCGAAACAACCTTGGATGATAGTTTGTATGGTATGTGCCATTCTGCTCTTATTTACCACAGAAATGACTCCCTTTAACCTAATTAAAGACCACAACATACTGGAAAACACAAATGTACAATGATTATTTTCCATGTAACTGTAATTGTATTTATATAGACCCCGATAGATGTGATAGAGTCTTAGCTTGTATTTTCTATTAAAGGAATATTTTAGCTAAAAAAAACATCAAATTCACACACTTTTCAAATCAGCCAAGACATGTTTACAGTATCAGTTTTGCTTCTTTGGCTTGGAACCGGCAGGTAAGAGACACAAGTCAACAGTCAACCAAATCTTTTCCATAAATACAACCCAAACAATGGAATGTGGAGTACACACTGTCTGTGAGCTATTCAAATGACCAGATCCGTGCAGGGCTGATCTTGGATCAGATCCCTCCATATTTATGATGGCATTTGTCTCAGAAACTGACTGATTCCAACTGTTCGAGGTGTTTTGTGAAAACAGACCCTGTAGTGCCTGCAGCATTTGGCTACATGCTAAAATGTTGCTCATTTTTACAGTCTGCTCCACTTTAATGAAGCGCTGGGAGTGGCATTTCTGCAAAATATGGTTGACTACTGAGTTTCAGTGTTTGGTTCTAAACTTAAGAAGCAAATTCTGGCTACAGGTATGTCTTGGACACGCTGAAGGACATGTAGAAAATTGTGTAAAGTTGATTTGCATCCAACAGCTCCTTCAAAATCTTCCCTATTCCTAACCCAGATCTTAAATTTTACCTTCGACACAAAGCCAGAATCTGACTCTCAGAATCAGAACTCCAATGCATAGGTCATCTGTTGACAATCTCCTGGAGGACTACCCAGGTAAATTTTTTTCTTATTTTATTAGACATTAACATAAAGGTTAAACCATGCATTTGGTAGTTTTCCTCATCAAGAACTCTAAAAGTGCTTAGAACATTTTAACATTTTCTGTACTTTAGAAATACTGTTAGACTGCAGACCAGCTGACTCTACCTTAAAACAATCATTGATATTTAATCATGTTTTAAGTTGTTACAGCCTGAGGCACCAGGAGGACACTACAGACTCCCTTTGATAAACTGAAACCCACCCTGCAGCAGTTTTATTAGACTAAAAGTGAACAATACCAAAGCCAAAGATCTTTTTTTGTTGGAGCTTCAGTTTGGATGGAACTGAGCAACAGCACACACACTCAGACAGAAGATCACGGAAACACCTCACAAAGACAACCTGTCTGTGTGTGTGCATGTGTGTGTGTGTGGCTCCAATAATTAGTCTGTTCCCTACAGACCCAGTGTGCGTTATCTATCACTGCTTTCTGATGAGGTTTAACTCAAAACCTACCATAAATAATCTCACGTCCCCCGAGCGTGTTCAGAAGTGAACATTCAGAAACAGGCTCCTCGTTCCTCTCTGAAAGAATAACACAGAGGGATCCGAGCTCAGACGGAGCACGCTCAGTTCAGGCTTTCAATTCCTTGTTGTTGTCGGCTTCTATTACAACAGGGAAGCGCAACGATTCTCCCACAGATTGATTTTATTGACATTCTGAGCGCCATTGTAGCATCCAATTTGTCACTCGTGGGTCTCAGAGGACCATTATTATGACAGAACACCAGCACAAAGAGCAGATGTATTTATTCATTACAAATAATAGATCAATCAGACGTTCTGTATAACGTTGCCCAGAACTCTCAAAACATCACAGAATTAAATGTGGGGTATTTATTAGAGGTGGGCATAGATTAATTTTTTTCACACCGTTAACGCCGTTTGTAATCTTGGCGTTAACGCCGTTAACCGCACGAGATTCTCACCCCACCCCCGAGACAGAGAGACCGAGACAGGTGTAAAACGTGCGTGAACCGGACAAGTGACTGAAATATCAAGGTGAAATTCATCATAGCTTGCGAAGTATAGACCCAGCTTCCTCTGTCTGGGAAGGGGGGCGGGGGGGTTTCGAGGGGGCGAGGGGGTTTCGGCCCAGCACTAGTATTTACACATCATGAAGACTAAACATAATCAATTAAATCAGTTAATCACAGTGCGCTTGTATGTTATCAAACTAACAAGACTGGCCTGTTCTCAAAGTCTTTGTTAACAAACTGGATTCAGTGTCATATGGGGTTAATATGAGATTAATGAGAGTAAATTGATGAATGAAGGAGGCCAAAAACACAGGCACTGTCCACTACAGTTATTGTATATTATAAATATATCAAGGCTGGACAAATTAAATGTTACTGTATTATTTACTCATCTCCGAGAACCAAGTTATAGCGCATTAACAGTTTTTTTATTACTTTGAAAGTGTATTGCTTTTTGTGCTCAACCACTTAACCTCACTCTAACAGGGACACTCTACTGCTGGAGGTGCGCACAACACTCTACATCCTGGTTGTCGTTCGGGAGGGTCTCGGCTATAATGGTTCTGGCCCCCATGCTCTGAACTCTGAGGGTTTTTCTATAACAAACTAGATAACATGGGAATGCCCCGCAGTGGCAAATAGCTTTGGTTTTATATTTGCTGGTATTCTGTGTCCATGGCTCTACAACTTGGCTTTTTTTTTCTTCCAGGGGTCAGACATATGGACAAAAGTAATGGGACGCCTGACACCCACGAAAACCAGACGAGATCTGCCTGACCCCCTTGGAAATCAGAGGAGATCTAAAGCGCTGCATGAACAAAAGTAATGGGACGCCAGACCATTACACCAACACAGACTTTAATGACACTGCATTCAGATACATAGACTTTTATATGGAGTCCCTCTTTGCAGCTGCTATAATAATTCCACACCCCATGCTCTGAGGTGGAACTTGTTTTTCTCTAACAAACTAGATAAAACATGAATGCCCTACAAGGCCAAATAGCTTCGAGTTTCTATTTGATTTGATTACATTCATGTTTAAGTTGAAATGTACAGAAATATTTGAACTGCAGCGGTGTAACTGTGTTAAATAGAAAACTGCTGTTAAAAAGCTCATTATTTGTTTAAAGTGTTTGCAAACCAAATGCAAACACTTTTGTTCATATAGCAGCTCTTAAAAATAAAAGTGCGCAATTCATTATTTATATTTGTGTAGAGCAAGGTGATAATCACAATAAAAAAACTGTTGCCCAGCCTTAATATATACATATATATAAAATGTCTGATGTGTCTATCTTAAGCCTGCCTATTATTGTAAGCTCCAGTAGGTGAAAAGAAACAGCTACAATGAATGATACAATAAATATGTAAATTAATGTCATAACTCTTAAGGGTGCAGCATCATTTACTTACTTTTTTTTTAACTCTCTAAACAAGAGCCGATGGTGTTTTTTGTGAACAATGACTGAGTGTAAGCTAAGATAATGAGCCCATTT
The DNA here is from genome assembly GCA_037974565.1 of Clupeocharax schoutedeni. Taxonomy (NCBI): domain Eukaryota; kingdom Metazoa; phylum Chordata; class Actinopteri; order Characiformes; family Alestidae; genus Clupeocharax; species Clupeocharax schoutedeni. The sequence continues at coordinate 2,090 of JBBPDH010226649.1, read as the reverse complement.
AATGTGGATAGATGTGTGGGGCTGTGGCTGAGCTGCTGAATGTTCCTTCATTGTTGTGGGTCGACTAGTTATTACATTACATTACAAAAGTAAACAGATTTTGATGTAAGAGGGAAACAAGAATCATTTTAATGATATGGTGTGTTGAATTGTGGACCATGTGACTGGGAACGTGAACTAATGAGGTTAAAAGGTCAATTTCAGGTTGACCAGGACTCTACCCATATTAACCACTAAGCTACAGGTATATAACACTCTCTGACCATATTTCTTGTCTCCCTGTCTCTCTCTATCTCTCACACACACACACACACACACACACACACACACACACATACACATACACAGCCATATATCATCATCCCAAACTGCAGTGTAAGCTTCAGGCCTACAGCCACTTGCCCTGAACGCCACACTATTGACTCATATAAATTATCCACTTAAGCAGGCAATTGATGGAGGACAACTGATGCTATTTCAGAACGGACTCGACACTGACCCCTTTACGCTCCAGGCCACCGAGACTCACACACACACACACTTTAAAGAAGCCTCTGTCCAGCGGCAACACACTGAACACGCGCTCTGGTGTGTATCCAGAAGTGCTGTGATTGCTGTTCAGATCCAGTTCAGATTGTTATTTTCATGAAGGTCAAGTGTGAAATGAATGGTATCCCAATCATGCAAACAGGCACACTCAACCAAAAATACTTTACAGAGGTGTGATTTGATTAGGATACATTAGGAAAGAATTCAGTGCCTCATAACATACCTTTAGCATTTTGTTTGATTTTTTTTCACTCTTTGTATAGTTTGCGGTAGTGTGTGTGTGCGTGTGTGTGTTTTTGAACTACTGCAGTGTATGTGTAAAAATAAGAAATGCCTCCATATGTGTTGTGAGTGCAGTAGTATTTATAGAGCAGGTTTTCTATGGTCTGTATTTCCAAGGTTTTTTTTTATTATTATTCATTTAAAATTCTCCAAGCATTTTTTGTTTGGAATTTTTAATCAATAGTGTATAAAACAAAAATAACATTTTACACTCATTGTAAATCTCATTGTAATCTTGCTCCCCCCCCAAAAAAAAAAAAATTTATAGTGTAAACCATAAATATGCCTCCAAATGTTCTCCCAGATCACCTTAATTTCATTTTGAACTCGATTTAATACAATACCCTTAAAGAAAATGTAAATATAAACCCGAGGTTTAAATACAGAAAAGTCAGGAACGAGAGAGAGACAGAGACAAAGAGAGTGAGAGAGAGAGAGAGTAAAAGAGAGAAAAAGAGAGAGAAACAGAGACAGAGAGACAGAGGGAGACACAGAGAGAGAGAGAGAGAGAGAGAGAGAGACAGAGACAGAGAGAGAGAGAGAGAGAGAAGAGAGTAATCTTTCTGTGAGTATGATTGTGTGCCTGGCCTGTCTCTGTTGTTTCTTTTGCTTTTGTGAAATCAGATGACGTCGGGGGCAGCTGGTTGTAAGGGAGTTACCCCTGCATTTAGAAGGCAGTGGGTTTGAATCCCAGGACTGCCAGGGGCTTCACTGAGGTAGTCTTGAGAAAAGAACCATGCCCACACACACAGCTCCCTGGGCACTGCGTCGCTGGCTGCCCACTTGGTGAATGGGTTAAATGCCGATGTGAAACTAATGACCACTTTTATTTGTTGTGATTTTTTCCACCTCTGCTTGCTTCTACTGAACCCTAGTGAAACACAATGGACAGAAACAGAACCAGGCTGAGGCAGCATGACACACAGTATAAGAGGTACAATCTCCTCCTGTCAAAAAGACGGCACTCAAAGATCTCCTTAGGGACTCTTTCACTGAAGGAGAGTATGGTGCATAGTCCCATATTAAATTAAAGTTGAAAGTTGACTTGTACCACAAAGGGACCTCTATTTTACTCTCCGACTGCCCTCATAAGTGGTAGAGAGACCTTGCTGTCACCCATGGCTGTCACCTCAGTTGCAATAGGCCTGTCACGATACTGAAATTTCAAACCAATACTATTTTCATTTACATTTACATTTACATTTACGGCATTTATCAGACGCTTTTATCCAAAGCGACTTCCAATCACTAATTACAGG
>JBBPDH010226582.1:0-12516 GCA_037974565.1 Clupeocharax schoutedeni | reverse complement strand
ACGCACGTTTTAAACCTGTCTCGGTCTCTCCCCCGGACAGAGTGAGCTTGTCCGGTTCACGCACGTTTTAAACCTGTATCGTTCTCTCTGTCGGGGTGGGGGGGTTAACGCCAAGACTCCAATGAGATTAACGGCATTAAAAAAATTAATATATGCCCACCTCTAATATAGATATATATATAAGGATAATTCCGTTTGTCATATACAACTTTAAAATGGATGATTAAAAACATTTTTGAAACCAAAGGCAGAAGAAAAAAACGTGGTTCTTGTTTCTAAAGATAAACATTTGCAAATAAACTAAGAATTCTCTTTAGCTAATTTTAATTATAAATTAGAATATAATAAATACTCAGAATTTCGCTTTCACCTTATCTTATTATTGATCTTTTTCAACAAAGTATGGAACAGCAAAAATGTGCACATCTTACATTTCAAGGATCAGCAGGAGCCCTGATCACTCCAGCTCTGTTTACCTATCCTTTATGTGCAAGAAGTCTGAGTATTTATTTATTACTAATAGAGGTGTCAAATTAATATAATTAATTACAATTACGTCTTGTGTTTCACTCATAAAAATTGCTGGGTGGGTAAGTGGGAGACAAAACGTCTCCCCCTAATATTATGGTATAATTTATTTAATTAATTGCACCCATTCAAGCCATCTCAAGCCACGATTAGAAGTAAAAATAAAATAACACCCCTTCATTATTTCTCTAGTACTGTATGTGACAAAAAACACAATTTTGTCAGAGTAAGTGAGTTGGTCACAGATAGACTTGCTCAGTCTTTGTCTGAGTGTGGCGGACAATGAGTTCTTGTTTCCAAAGATAAAAATTTGGCAGTGTGGCGGGCTGCTGGCGCTGGCCCTGGTCCAGGAGGTTAGCTCCTAAATGTTTAGTGTTGAGGTGATATTTTAGACTTGATCTACTGAAATTTGTGCAATAAAACAGTTTATTATTGCACGAATTGCACATAATGATGCTCCTATCAACCGTTCCATCTGTCTGTTTTTTAAAAACAAACTTTCCATTTATTGGGCCATAAGGTTCTCGTCTCCTCCTCCTTTTTACAGAGCACCTGTGTCTAGAACCGAACTGAGTCAAAGACTCGGCCTGGCATGCGATTAATCAAGTGTTAATTTTTTGATGCTTTAAAAAAACCCTAATTATTATATGTAGTATGAAAATAATATGAAATAAGCTCACCTCCAGGTTCATCCACATGCATAAATACCATCTCATTATTAGCTGCCAGTATTGAGTAGAACTGCTCATGTCCTACAGGAGGGAGCTGAGCCATGTTCCATTCCTCCCCCTGGTCCATGGACACATGGATTATTCGCATCATGCCCTGAGAGAGACATACACTGTTAAAACCTGAATATGTTCACCCAAATACACAAGACTCTGAAGTACAGCCCTGAAGAAACATCATGCACACACAAGTTTAATCACAAACACCCATATTCAAGCTCCATTTCACCACACGCAGCACCTAAACACCACTGATGGAATAATGCACTTACTATTCCAGTCATGACTGAGGCAAACAAGAAGCGGCCGCCGATCCCAAAGGAATAAATCTTCTTGGCGATTGTCTTAATTGTGCGGCCGTGATCGACGGTCTTCCTCAAGGTCAGCACCCCTCTGTCAACTGAACAACAACAACAAACACTGAGCCCAAAGATAACACTGGTTCATGAAGTAGAATCCAGACCTTGCAGAGTTATGTGGCGATTAAGGGACCCATACTCTACGGTTCTTTTGATATTTGTGTGGTTTTATGCATGAAAAACACATTTACATTCATGCATCAAAATTTAATGTGCTGTTTTTGTTACTGTGCCTTGAAAACAGATATAAAACATGTGTTTCTGCCCCTTTATGCTCTGAAAGGCTCCTTAAAACCTCAATACGAATGCTGAGGTGAAACTAAACAGGCATATAAATAAATGGTTTGGTCTGTGACTCCACAAAAACAACGTCAGAATTTTTTACTACATGATCTACATGGACTGCGTATGCTTTCATTGGCGGGGAAACCTGCTATAAGATGTCAAAGAAAATGTCACAACCAACAGATCAAAACGGGCTGCAAAGATTCCAATATGATACAAGCCCTTTAAGTGTGAATTAGATTAGGAGGGACATATTTACTGGAAATACTGACAACCAGGATATAAAGTATACAGATAACTAATTAACAAATTTGGATGACAGAAACACACACACACAGTTTAACAACAAGGAAGACAATGGCACATGTTCTAGCCACACCACACCCTTGTCAACAGCTCTGTAATAAATGTTACTCACAGCAGGACCCATTCAGGTTTGTGGAGAAGAAGAGAGTATTGTCTGCTCCCCTGTGGCAGAACACACAAGAAAGAGACTTGTAGTGACACTGGCATCCGAGTTAGTCTGAGAACAGCCTTTCTATTCTAATTATAGTCTACTACAGACACAGAGAATAGAACTTACCAGCTAAATAACAAACTGGGTTTAACTGTTTTGAGCCACAACGAGCCGTTAACCACTCACAGTGTTCTTACAAAACAAGGTCTTCATTTAATCCATAATTTTCACTGTTAAATGTGTTTAATCAGGTGGACCTAAACTGCAGTGGCCAGAATAAAGTGATATATTAAAACTGTATGGGCGGGGGACTATTTGAAACACTATTTACAGCCTTTTTAATTCTGGGAAAGTGATGATATGGACCCTTTAATAACTTATAAGGCATTGCTATTGCGATATCGCCTGTATTGTGCAGCTCTAAATTTGACTCTTGCTGTGGCCTAATTAGAGACTAATAACAGGTAGCTTAATTAGCTGCATTCTTCAGACTCGCTCCTGACTGGTCCTACTGGTCGTCTTCACACCCTTCATACTGTATCTTTATTCAGGCCTTCCAGCACCGAAATGTAGGTCACATGAGTCATTCCACACACCCAGGTGTCAACTTGCACACTTCAGTTCCTTGTATCTGTCACCCAGAGCCGACTACCTGAGCGTAACCCATTTTCCAAGAAATCAGGTGATCCAGTCAAGGTCAAGTCTAACAGAATGAGCTGGCTGCAGTGGAGGCGGGGCTGTCTTTGAGGCAGGCATGAACACACAGAGCACACCAAGCGTAAACAGTCCCACTGCGATTGCCTCTCTGTCACATAAGCGAAAGGAAAAGTAACATTGATTGCGCAAACTGCATTCTTGTTCTAAAAATGTCTGCACAAATTAGTGACAGAAATGTAAACAAAGTCGTTCAGATGAGTTAGATGTGAAAAGGTTTACTGTAGAAAAAATTATGGTGCTAAAAAAAACAGGTATCCAGGAAGCGTTGGGTCATGAGTTCCGAATATTCTGTGACTATTTTCTACATTTTTGGCTAAAAATGTATTTTTGCTTTGGACTTTACCCCTACAGTTTCCCCTGTGCACAGCTTAATTTGTATAATGCGATTTGCTATTCATAAGTAATTGTTTAGTTTTTTAATTAGGCTTTCATGGGAGGGATCCAAATATCTCATTGTACTTGTACAGTAACAAAAAATTTATCTTGTATATCCTAAATATTTGGACCAGCACGTTTCCCTAACACCATGCACGTGTCTCACCTTGAATCGGTTTAGTTTTAGGGCCAATAGCTTCTCGGAACTCTGGTAGAACAACATCTCAGGCATCAAATGGCACAACCAGAACCATTTCTCAGAAGAACTGAGGAGCTTTTAGAGGAAGATATCTGGATCCATTCACTCAGTGAGATTTTCCAGAGCACCAAACCCACTCTGAACATCTCCGGTTATATTCTAAATACTTAATTATGGTTGAATTTTGAAAATATATGCAGAACTCCCCTTCACTTTCAATATACCCATTTGAAAAAAGGCTGACAAAAATCTGAACAGACAGCAAAAACATTCCTTAAACCGTTACACGGCTTTACAAGGCATGGCAAGGCCATGCAGAGCAAGACGATGAGAAGATGTCTTAGCAGAGATGCTACTGCCTTGGTGACATGGCAGCGATGTTGACTTCTGTAATCATCAGGGATTCGTTTTCGACTGCCTCTTACCATTTCACCACACACACAGTCTCATGGATGTTCCTCCACGTCTGAGCAAAGTCCTCCGAAATCCAGAGTTCATACTGAAATGACATGAAAAATAAGACTCCATTAGAATGACGGCTCCAAAGTTCACCCACAGCAAGAAGAGGAACCTTTAACTGAAGTCGATTGAGAAAATTATATCAGATGGCCTGTTCTCGTCTTAGAGGATCATAATCAATAGCCTAATCGCATGATAGGCATTTAACGTTTCACAAGATAATAATTAAACAAGAATGTTGTACTTAACCACATCATAGAAGACAGGAAACAAGTCCAAAACGTGAAAAAGCTCAATAAGTCATGTGCCATTATGTTCTTTATTTCTTATCTTTGTCATATTGAGAAGATTAAATGAAAGAATTGGGAACAAATGTTTAACTGTGACATGCTGCAAAGAGCCTTCACTGTGTCTCAACTGGTTCACTTTGTTTGATGTCTTCAGTTTGATGTCTTTGTTCTGCTTGAATGATTCATATGTAGGTCACTGTGTGTCTTAACCAACAGAGACATTCCTCTGAAACCGGTCACGTTCAGGGACTGGACTGAATGGGAGTCTTTGACAGTCTTTCAGGAAGCCCACAGAACTGTTCCTTAAGACCACGTAAAAAAAAAACACACAAACTCCAGACAGGTTTCTGAAAATGCTGACACCGCCGTATTAACTCGCACGTGGCTGTTGCTGTTTTCCTTCGCTGCAGCGCTTTTTCTGAAATAAGCCTCACAACTGTCCCAATTCTGCATGCTCTGCTATATGGGAGTTCATAACTGCATTTATTCTTTCATTAGTGTGGAGGCATCAGAATGTACTGCCTTTTTAAAGTGGGGTATTAGTTCAATCGCAGGTATCATTCTAAAGACTTGTCACTTGAACCCTAAACAAAGTTAACAATGGCACAATCAGGTGCAGGCCTATGTTACATGCTCACAATGTTTCATTTTGAGTTTTTTCTGGAGGTATTATCACCCCTCACTGGACTAACATGCTCTCTTATGCTTTCTTGAGAGGATGGAGAGAAAGGACACGTATGAAGGAGGCCTTAGACAGAGACCTCCAGGTGGGGCCCAGATTCAGACTTCGTAGGTAATAACAATGTAGATAAGAGTGCTTGCTTAACATGACTGACTGAGTAGTCAGCTGCTGTATCAGGTCTTGTACCTCGAAGAACCCTAATAATAGCATTACATCTATAAATACATGCAGTGGAAATCAAAGGCTGTTGATTCTTGCTCACTGTTTACACCTTTAGAGCTCAAATCAATACAGTGATCACATGACTGGCAGAACCATTTTCACACAATGTTAATTAGACTTGGCACTTATCCATCTTAAAATGTATACTACAGACAGGTAAGAGATTTGACTTGTATAGGAAATCGGACTTGAATCCAACAGACGGTCCCTTAGACAAGGACATCCAGGTGGGGTACAGTGTGTATCAGTAGTGTGATTCAACTTTGTACGTAATAACAGAGTTGGTAAAAGAGCTTTGCTACGCTAAACATAACTGAGTGTTTGTATGGTCCATGAGAGTGCACCTCTAAGAATCCTAACAACAGTATAACCTTTAAAAATACATGAAGTGAAATACTGAAATACTCTTCTTCCCACCTTGTTGCTAATGGCCGCAAGTACAGTTGCATTCTGAGGGTTGTACATTATCTGCATGCGAGGGCTAAAAGGCAAGTCTGAGTGAGTGAAGCTCTTTCCAGAGTCCGTGGAGAGGAAAATTCGGAAGCCAAAGGATCCTGTCAGATCTCCTGTAAGGATCACCTGTAAGAAAGACATGACAAGCCTTGAGACGATCAGCAAAACATCAACTAAAGTTTTTTCTGATGTCTTTAAAGTAAGGGGCATGTTGGAGTTTGTTATCTCTGTCCGCACATAAAAAGTCTGGTGCCAAAAGAAATGAATATTTGATGAAAGGTTGGTTGTTAATTAATCTTTAATAGTCCAGATCTGTTACTGGATACTGGAAATTACCAGAGACAACCTCTCACCTTCCCGGAGCTCTCGGGGCCGATGGCGATCCCAAAGTCGGTACTGATGAAGGTGTTATTGATAAGGTCTGTGACATCCTCAAATGTCTTGCCATAGTCCTCACTGAGGTAAAGAGAGAATCATGTGAGACGTGGAAAAGTGAAATAATCATAGGACAATAGAAAAAAACAAGCTATTAAAGAGTAAATACCTCAAATCAGTTGTTTTATAACTAAAAATGGAAATGTTTAGCTTCGTGCTAAATTGCATGAGCATTTGTTAACCTTTCAACATGTAAACATATTAAAATAAGATACTGTGCTCAGGGGCTGCAGCACACCTTTTTCAATTCTGCTACAGGAGGCACATGAATGGATGATGAAACACGAGGAGAGGTGAGAAGAGATACTGCGAAATAATCATGATTTTCTTGCTTATGGCGGTTACAGTAGGTTGTGTGAAAAACCGACACAGCAAATCACAGCAAAAAAATAAGGCATGAGTAAAGGCTTTGTCTTTTTCAACCCGCAAAGCAGAAACGTCCACCACTGCAGTAATGCTGATCACTGTTAGACTGTCTGTGCTGTTTTCAGTGTTATATTAGCACCCAGCTAACTCTGTTGAACATTCACTGGCCCACAGTGAACTTAATATCACTTTCCTTTAACACAAAATAAAGGCTTCACAGACTTTGAGTGTGTGTGGGAGTGTGAGTGTTTGTTTTGAGTCTACAGGAAACAGATAAGGCTTTCGGCATGTGGTTCACCATCACTGTAATGGTGTAAACAGGCTGTGCTGCGGAGTCATAATACTGAAGTTCACTCTTTTGTACAGTAGTGCCTTCAAAATGGTCCAACGTGTCCATCCCAACATTTTTCAAAGTGACATCACACTTCAAATAAGACACATACAGTGCTGTGCGCATGTCTTTGGTCACCCCGCCTTTCTGTGTATTTTGCTTTGCATTTCCTTTGTTGGAACAAAAAACTAGATTAACCTGCCTTATCTTTGTCAATTTGAGTAAATTAAACGAAAGAAATGGCAGCAAATGTTTTGCTGTGACAGGCTACAAAGTGTCTAAAGACAGGGGGAGCCAAAATAAAGAAGATCTAACCACTCAGCACCCAGCACCACCAGTATACTGATCACCTGCACCTGTAATCTGTAATCACCTGCACCTGTTTATTCACTGTTCAGGACTTCAGTTAGATGGTCTTTGTTCTGCTTGAATAATTCATATGTAGGTCACTGTGTGTCTTAAACAAAAAAAGAATTGCGATTTACCTCCTGTAAAGCTTGGACTGTCCGAATTTCATCATGAATAAAGGCACCTGAAACGTGGTCAGGGCCAGGAGAACCTGCGAAGAAGAAAGGAGGCATGTTATATTTAAGCCCTGACATAGTATATTCCCCTTCCAGACCTTCAGTGGCAGAACTTCTAGCACAGAACAGACATCACCTGCTCTCCAACTCTCAAACACTCCCTAAAAGTAATACAAAATCCTGACTGCAATTCTCAATGTATTATTCTTCCTGTTTAGAACAAGGCCTGTCTGAGATGAGCAAACAACAAGTAGATAATATGTCTCAACTTTGTACTTATGAAGTGAAAATTCTGTCATATGTCACCAAGTGAAGCAGCGGACAGTTAGGAACACAGCCCCCAGGGCATGGGGACGGCACCTTGCTCAAAGGTACCTCAGAGGTAGTCAGCAGTCCTGGGAATCGAAACCATGTTCGCAGGGCGAACGCCCTAACCACTAGGCTACCAGCTGCCCCATGAATTTGCATATGAAAAACTATAATAAATCGTATTAATATATACACATTTGTAAAGGTCACACATATAAATAAACCAAATTCTACAAATTAACATAGAAAAAAATATAGAAAACTGTTCTTAAGAAAACTAATTTCAACACATCTACGTTTATGAACACATTTTCCTCTCGAATCTGAATCAAATTTATGTAAATCTGAAGTGAATACGAGCACTGGTAGTGCATTAAATAACAAAAGTATCTGAATACTTTGCCCTCAGTGGATCAACAGCGTTTCTGTTTCTCAGAAACTTCCCAATACTGAGAATTAAAGGCATGTTCCATGAAGACAATATTATCATTATTAGTACACTGATACTGATGTAGATTCTGATACTGCTTGTGGATGTTCCTCGATACTCTTATCCAATACCAATCTCCATAATCAGGTACAGAAAATAATGACCAGTTATAAAAAGGTTCAGCAGTTATGTTGGAGAAAATAGGATCTAAACTGTGTCCAGGGGTTCTGTTTCTATAATGGAGGGAGAGCATTGCTACAAATGTTCAGATTATCAACTGTGTTGGTGAAGAGCAGATTGCTGCTTCTTCCCTTCCCAATCCAGCTTCCACTGTTTGGAAACGCAGCTGTGTGAGAAAGTATTAACACTGCAGAAACACTGATGGCAGCACCACCTGAACAAGAAATTCTTCAGATTTCAGCACTCAATAGCCAGGAACTGGGACCAGTTTAACACCAGTTCTTAATACCCATCACAATTAGAGACAATAACACAACGGAGAGGGAGTTAATTTAAATACAAATATATATACGGACAAAAACAGACTACAATAATTAGGTTTAGAAGCGTTAATCAGATGCTGAAAAAGCCTTTCTGTGCAGGACACACTAATGTTAGAGATTTTCCAGTTTTCTACGTATTTAAATAAGTTAGATATGAATTTATTTGAAGTGGGCTTGACGTGAAAGGGTTCATTGCAGAGACTTTAATTTATTTCCAGTGGAGGTGAATGGAACCAGACGTCTCCAACACAAACCCACCCAGTAAAACTCCACGAGTCTCTTGAGCGTTTATATGGATGTTGAGAACGGTAAAAAGGGAACCAAATCACTTTTCTTTGAGCATTTCACCCCAAAGACACTCTGAATCCCCTCTGTTTATACCTTAAGCAGTGAACTGGTTAAAAGCAGAGAGCAAAACAATACTGATCCCATGAGTTTTAGTCATTATCAGCTGATTCCAATGAACCATGCTTCACTTAATTAAGTATAATTAAAAAGTTATGACATGAAGAACCCTCACCCCTGTTCCATCTCCTATCCAGGCCAGAGACACTGATCCGCTGAGATCATCAAAGATGTGCTGAAAATGAGAGAAGAAATTGTTGGTTTTATTTTTTTAAAACAGTTAAACTGTTTAAGGCTGAATGTGCTTAGTTTCAAATCAGGCATTACTTCCCACATATGGACTGCATAGACTGGGGTTGTAAACAGTACCTTTTGAAACTTTGATGATTACATACCTTACCAACATCAAACCTCTACTTTACTGAGAACTGATGACATTTTGTAATGGTTTGGGCTGTTAACAATTCTGATTTGTCTGACTTTAAAAAGTAGAACAAAGCAAAAATAAATCACCAAGCAATAAACAGAAATGAAGTAGGGCAGATTCTTCATATATTAATACTTTCACTACTTTGGTATAGCTTTTATTGTATATATTTCATGCTAAATGGCATTTATAGTGTCCTTTAAAGCACTGGCACCAGATGTGGTCAATCAGTCAAGACGTGTCTAGCTGCAAATTGTCTTTAGTTCAGACATGGAATGATTAAAATCAATAGTCACCCAAATCTTTTACTGAAAACACAAACCCAAAACTTATCTGGACCATCAAACCACATTCATTAAGGTGGATCAGACTTGTGGATGTGGTTTGGGTTTACTGTGAGAAGGGCTGCTGTTCACAAATCAGGATTGATTTAGGATCAGATTCCTCCATATTTATGATGTCACAGAAACTGACTGTAGGTCAGTGCTCCTGCTCCTGTAAGCAGCTACATAAAGATAAGACCAAAATGTATCTGCTTCTTTCGAAAGTCAGCAGCAGGATCCTCTAATCCCATCAAGTGCCCACCCCCAGCTGTCTCAATTTGATCAAACATTACATAAAGAGCATTAGAGCATCTAGTGCTGATGCCCAGCTGCTTTTAGGACCTTTTGCACTAGAAACTGGACGTGGACCGAGTGAAACGTACTCATTGTGTCTGAATGCATGGTTAAAAGGTCCGGCGAGATGGGAGAGCAGGTTTGGAAACCTGCAGTTCAGGCTGGGCCAGTCACATGAACTCAGGAGCTGCAAAACTCCATTTCACCTACCCGTGCAACTGAAGACTTCCTGATGAAGACGGTGCTTTAACCTTTAAAGTTGTTTGCACGTACTGAAGACGCATATTTCAGGCCTTTTGCACTGCTGCAGCCCCAGTTATACATTCTTAAAATCTTACAACCAGCGTCTCCACCAGTATATGAGCATACATTTCAAACTATCCTTGAAAACGAGCTGGTAAAAGAAAAGAGCAATAATAGAGTCCGGGCTACATGTCACAGCACTGAAAAACCTTTTGCTGAACAATCAGCCGTGCCCTTAACACAGTTGAAGTTGGGTTTTCTGTTTCACCTTAAATGGTACAGACTGGCACAGAGTTCTGGTCTGAATGTTATCTGATGCAAGGTGGCACGGAATAATTGCAAAGACAAACAAAAAAAACATCCAGAGAATGCGTAACCAACCGGGGTGAAGGAGTACCAAAGTGAGATGTTTTTAACACAATAAAAGCAGGCGAACTGGTGAACTCACGCTGTGAGTGTTTCCCGTCAGTTTGGACTCGGAGCCCTGCAGGGCGGTACAGGTGTCTGCTCCTGGCCCGGCGCTCCTCTCCATAACGCGGTGGCCCGAGATCGGTAAACGGGTCAAACGTGGGGTGAACCCGCCGAAATCCAAACTCAGAGCCGCGGGGAGAAGCAGGGCTGAGATAAAGAGCAGTAGTCGTTGCATTTCTTCGGTTCGTCTGGAGGTAAACGGGCTAAACACTCCGGGTCGACTCTCTTCTGACGACGTCAACACAGACAACGCGACCGCTGCGCCTCATCGTGGAGAGCCTGGGGGCGGCGGCTGGAGGCGGGGATTACGGTTCCCACACGACGCCTCTCGCCCTGAAACCACCCGCTTTCGAGCAGACGGGCTCCGGAGAGACCGGACCGGGAAGTTTAAGCCGACTCCCGACGCTAATTTTATTCAATTTACCACAGAATCCTCCGCTAGCCACTGAAGCTAACGAAAATCTCCAACGACGCAGAACCCGCACCTTGCAGAGGCTGCATTCCGATTGGCCGAGGCGCACCGCGACCCTCTCTGATTGGCTGGCCGGCGCTCACAACGCGGGAATAATGTGTGCTCGCGCTTGGTTGAGGCTCCATAAACACAGAGCAGAGGGGGTTCAAATAATTGATATTAGATTTATTTATCATTTTAATCAGATTTTCATACATTATCATCTCTTTTTTAGTCAGTCTGGCATCTGTGTTCGTGCATTTTGATTATATATACCAAATTCTTTGCATTGCATGGTTTTTACTGCAATATAATTAAATATAGGATATTAATCAGCCAGAAAGCATAGAATAGTAGTAAAATAGTAATAGACAGAAAATCCAGGACATATTTAAAGTGTAGATATTTAAAAGAAGGTGGAGGAGAACAGTGCAGTTTTAGCAGCTGTTTAAAGCTCCAATTGGAACAGATCTAATACGGATGGCCAATTGGACTGCATAGTGGATAAACACCATTTCACCAGGTTTAGTTTCAGATATTTGTTTTTGCTAGTTGCGCAGCTCCTGCAGGCCTAAGAGAACCACCAGTTTATATTCTGTTCGAATACAGTATTTTCTGCTATTCAGAATTAGACATCTTTATTTATCCCAGAGAAAATTCTACTGTTTTTGCTCCTCTTGACTTTGTACTGCCCACTTTCTGCCGTGACAGAGCAAATTTCCCTCTTGTATCTTGTCTTATAAACACCAAACGTATCAGAGACATATTTAGGGTGCAGACCACTGAGTGACTTAACATTTCAATATTTCAATAGTGGAAGTAAGAGTGAGGTGAAAACAACACATGTCCTCATTATGAAACATAAGTTCCTATAATAATGAGAAAGATGACAAAACCTAATGTCTTATTAGGGACAGTGTGTAGTAAAAGCAACATATTATAATTGTATAATTATATTATGTTCTATCTCATAATCATGTCAAGATGTGATTTACGTTATACTATCTTGTAATAACACCCTTATAATAATGTTTATTAAACCCCATGCTTAAACTGAGGCAGCGGTCACATTTTGTGGCAGGATGGTGGTTTAATCTTTTTTTTTCCTACACAACTTAAAACTGTCAGAGGTTAGGCCAGGGGGTGTTACATGAGATCTTGGTGGGAAGAGCGGCCTCCCGTCGGGGGGATCTCTCTCCCTCTCTCTTTAACTCTCTCTCTCTAACTCTCTCTAATCAGAATCAGAATCGCTTTTATTGGCCAAGTACGTGAGCGAGCACATACAAGGAATTTGATTCCGGCAGATGGTG
>JBBPDH010226554.1:0-12519 GCA_037974565.1 Clupeocharax schoutedeni | reverse complement strand
AACCTGGTACCGTAACATTTTATTTTTTTAGTACCGTACTTGGTACCGAAGTACCGGGTCTTTTGACAACACTAGTAAAGACACTGATTATCTAATTGCAATGGCAGTGTGAGGGACAGATTAGGTCACAATTGAGCAGACTGCTGTTGAAATTAATGTGCTGGAGGCAGGAAATAATAGGGAACTTTTAATTATCTGAACAACTCTGAATAGGGCCAAATTATGAACACAGTGTGAACAGCACAAAATTATTGCTTTCTATTTAACACATTCACCAAGTGAAGCAGTGGGCAGTCAAGAACACAGCCTGGGGAGCAGTGTGAGGATGGAACCTTACTCAAGGGTACCTCAGGGGTGCCACTTTCGGTCCTGTGATTCAAACCTTCAACCTTCTGATTGCAGGGACAACGCCCTAACCACTAGCTGGGAAAGTCAAATAAAATGTCTTTGCATTTGCGTACTGTGTATGAAGAACATGGTTCCTTCTCCTGTAAAGGAGCATAAACACATATATGATGATCTGTGAACATGGGGTCAAGAAGTGCCTCAGTATTTTTAAATCAAGGCACAGTTAAGACATTTCAACTTCTTCTGTATAAATGTCTGCACTCATGCTTCCTCAATCTTAACTGAGCACTCTGACAGAGCAAGGGAAGCACTTTCAGGTTGCCAATCCAGCGCCTCTGGTGAAAGGATTATCATGGGCTAAAACTTTAATACCGCTAATGTGAGCATTCCACAGCCTGCCAATAGCTACGCTGCCCCGCCACACCACTCCACACACTTCTGTGCGTATGTTCAGTGAAACGCCAATCTTAGAAGAATGAATCACTCCAAGGCCACCATCCAAATGAATGTTTCAATTATCATAAATTTACAAAATCGCCTCTCAGGGGCTCCAGAGTGGTGCAAGTGTTGGCCTTGTCTTTGGAAGGTTCAGAGATTGATCCCTGGTGGTGTGGTAGCCTTCACCACATGGTAGGAGGAGCCCTACCCAGTGGGTGGAATTGAATACATTGACACATGTCCTATGTCTTTGGGGAAACTGAAGAACACCAATTAAGAACTGAGATCAATTCTCTATATAGAAAAAGGGAATTAATCATGTAAATATAGCTGAGAAAAAGCGAGTAGGCGTACGCACTCGTCAACTGAACTAGTCAATTCTATATCCACCCGTCTTAAAATGTTAGCCAGCATAGGTATCTGTTAGCTGACACAACAGATCTGGTGGTATTCTCCTCCAAGCCTGTTGAGATGTCCCAATACTGTAGTAGTGGTAGTAGTTTAAAAAGATTTTGTGGTATAAGGTGTAATTAGAAGGAATCACATGCCTGCCTTCAATCTTGTCACGGGGTCACTAGTGGTGCAACGGATCCAAAAAATCACGGTTCGGATCGGATCATGGTTTTAAGTCACGGATCGGATCAGTTTTCGGATCAGCGAAAAAAGACGAGACAAATTAAACTGTTCAGTTATTTAAGAATTTTTGCCCGTAAAAACATTCCACGCAATTATACAACAACAATATCGGGCATAATTACTTCCTTTAATGTGGACACAATCAAAACAACTTTAAATTGCAGTTTAAGGTTTTATTGCTTCTTACTTTGAACATGGAAAATAAAATAAAACTGTCCACGTCATCAAAGAAAGAGAGAAAGAAAGCAATGCAGACGTGAGCTTTTTTTTTTCTCCTTCTTTCCAAATGCACTCAGGTGCTTGCGCTTCGGAAGCTAAGCAACCATCAGCCGCGCTCTCCATTTCCTCCGAGGAAAACCCCTTGCTGTAACTCTGCTGCACGGTTTTCAACTCGACGCGGCGCGGACGCACCTGAAAAAACGTCGCTGGCCGTGACTATCGCTCGACAGACTGATTGCGGAGCGTTTATTTTTCTTTCGGATCTTTGGATCAAATGCGTGCCGAACCGTGGAGAGGGATCGGTTCGGATCACGGATCAACAGCGATCCGTTGCACCACTAGGGGTCACTGTTTTTTGGTTTGTGTTGTTATGTTTTGGAGGACTTTTATTTTGGCATTCTGGTCTGTTTTGTTCCTTGTTTCCCGTTTTCACCAGTATGGACCTCACTATCGGTCCATCGCCTCACATTACCCTTGTCTCCTGTTTTGCCAGTTCCAGTTCATGTCCTGTATTGGCCCTTGTGCCAGGTTTTCTTTATTTCCTGTTTTGTTTAATAGACCATGGATGCCTGCCTGCCTGTCCGTCTCCGAGGTAAATAACGGGAGCTGGTCCACCCGGTCCCCCGTGACAAATCTAACATTGTTGGCAGCATTGTGTGGGGAAGTCTTAGTTATGAGGGGCAATTAGGCCTGATTAAACAGCGGAGAAATTTGGGGGAAGATGTTTTATATCAATATAATGTTCCATGTAGTGTTATAGATTTCTCAGTATTTTAGAATTGTCAGGAAACAACTGATGACGGAAAAGTTCCACTTGCTCATAGCAGAACACATCTGAACATATGCCACAAGCAGCATGATGAAAATGAACATGCAGAAGCTAAAGAAAGTATACAGAGTTAATATATGATGCTGAGCACCTCACTACACCTCCCTGACTCTTTATAATGTTTTTTGTGAAAGTGCCCATTTGTCATATGTGAACACACCACTGCACATTCTGCATTTAACCCATTCACCAAGTGAAGCAGGGGGCAGCAGGAACACGGCGCCGGGGAGCAGTGTGCGGGGACGGTACCTTGCTCAGGGTACCTCAGTGGTGCCTAGCGGCCTTGGGGATCGAACCCGGACCTTCTGGTCGCTGGGCGGATGCCTTAACCACTAGGCCATCCAACTGCTTTTGTTTATGTTTACCTTCTTGTACTGTTCTATGCTCTAATGAGGTACAGCGCATGTGAAGATGATCAATTCATTACTGACTCTACTCATGTGATCCATTTTCCTTCCCATGTTCAAGAGTTTCCAGAGTGTCCAATTAAAAACAGCTTCTCATTTTTTAAAGGTATTGTCTCTACTCAGTGCCATAATCGAGAGAAGCTGTTTTCAGTTTCAGTTTCTGAGCCTCAGGACAAAGTCGTAAAATCTGGAAATGAATCCTGCTGTGCATAAACAAGTCTAAGGAGAGGATACAAAATCTGGTTACAGTCTGCCTCATGTTTGAGCTGATTAACAGACATTACACCACAATATGTTGTCAAACGCTCTTCACAGGCAATAAAACATTTCAAAAACTTTACCAGACTCACCACAGATGAAGCCCTCGTCCTCCCCCAGAGGGCAGTCGGTATGGAAATCACACACTCTGCTTTTATCTACACAGCCCCCCAAGTCACAGTGAAAGCCAGAGTGGTCCTCACAGTCCGGGAGGAGCTCTAAATCACCGCCCTCTGATGAAGCCCACAGGAGGAAATAAGAGCTTTAGTCACTAAAATTCATCAAAACAAGTGAATACCAACAGAATTTCAAGCGAGAATAAAAATGAACCAGAAGATGTTTGAGCACGATGGATCTTAGACAGGAGCTTACAGGCTCGAGGGGATCGGACTATGGAGTAAAAGGAGCTGAAATTCATCTCAGGCTCAAATACTTACCAAATCGATCAGTTACCCAGCATGCAGTTGGTGTGTAAAATGGATTAAATTTGCATTTGCATAATTATAATCAATAGAAATGATTTATTATATTAAATAAAGCAGTATTTAAATTAGTGGTGGGCCGTTATCCGTGTTAATGTGCTGTGTTAATGTGAGACTCTTATTGTGCGATAAAAAAATATCGCCGTTAATCTAGTTGGGTTGGGAGCTGGGTCTGTACTACACAAGCTATGATGACTTTCACCTCGATATTTTACTCATTCTCTCTGTCTCTGTCTGTTTCTCTCTCTCTTATTCTCTCTGTCTCTGTCTGTTTCTCTTTCTCTTATTCTCTCTGTCTCTGTCTGTTTCTCTCTCTCTCTCTCTCTCTCTTATTGTCTGTCTCTCTCTTGTTCCTGACTTTTCCGTATTTAAACCCCGGGTTTATATTTACATGTTCTTTAAGGGTAATGTATAAAACTGAGTTCAGAATGAAATTAAAGTGATCTGGGAGAACATTTGGAGCATATTTATGGTTTACACTATAAAAACAGGCATTTTTTAGTTTGGGGCGGGGGGCTTCAGACCTTCGGCAGAATTCAAATTGGCCATTTTAATCTGGATTAATTCCAAGATTACAGTGAGATTAATCTGGATTAAAAAAAATAATCCATGCCCACCTCTACTTTTAATAAAATCTGACAATCACAGTGTCTCCTCTAAGTCGTATCTAAGGTTGGGTATTGTTACAAAATGGTAGTTTAAAGCAGAAATAAGTGTGAGGTGCTGAAGGTGAAGGTGTCTCCTCAAGAAGCCCTTAGACAGCCCATCACTAGTCTAGGTTTTGGAACAATCTTATGCTACATGCTTATTGGCTCACTGATGCTCAAAAGAATATAGGATAGTATAAAAGGAATTTTTCTCTGCTCAGTAATTTACAAAAGTACAAAAGTACATCACTCTTTACATCACTGTTCTTTTGGATGTCAGGCAATCAACTTCCTGTAATATTCTTTCATGTCTAATAAATAAAAAGCAGATGTAACTTGTATTTGAGCTCATATTTTTATGCATGGCTATTTAAAGACTATGAAGCACATGAACTGTTCTGATATAAATTACATGATTATTCAATTTAACTATTAAATGTATCACAAAGACACCTGAAGTATGGTTTTTCAAGCTTCTAAATGTCTTTAGAGCATTTTAACAATAGTTTTGAATTGTAGCAAAATAATAAAATAAATGAAATCAATCTTGAATAAAATTGAATCAAATCAGAAGATGTTTCATGGTGAAACCTGGTATTTACTGAAGGATCAAAATGTTTCATACAAAACTGCGATTTAACGGCGATTTAACAGTTTAGTTGTTGAAAATCTTAGGCCACAGAACTACAGCTGGTTTTATTGACAGACTGTAGAAGAACTCACCCATTTCACAGAGCTTCAGTTCCAGCGAGTCAATGGCCAGCACTCCACTACAGGAAGTGTACTGCACTGTCACCTGGAAGGGCTCGTCCAGTTTACCAATCCGTGCTTCCAGCACCTCCCACGATGCCCTGGTCCACAAACATTGAAATCAAATGTGTGTAAGAGAATGCAGGTCTGTGCACATTTAGAAAGAGGCTAGGTTTTAAAAGAACAACGAACCCCAGAGCTCCTGCTGAGATTTCCCCAATCAAGTCTTAGAAGGTCCTCGGATTGAGCTTGTATACTTTATTAAAGCCCTGAAAACGTTGCACTGACTTCTGAAAAAGCTGACATCCCGCTTGGATTTCGTAATTCCCAAGCCCAGTTTATAGGCATTCATTCGTTTATAAGCTCGAAGCTCAGCTTCACTTCCTGCCTGGAACATCTAAAGTCTAACGACAGAAAGAAGTGCTGGAAGAACTCACATCACACATCACTCATTAAATCCCTTAATTCCTAAACCCCTGTATTATAGGCTTGTCATACAAGTTCACAGCACAACCTGATTCGGCTACGCTAGGCTCAGAGAAAAGTGGAGTTTTACTGAAAATGGTGTAATTCACATGTGACTGAAATATATACACTACCAGTCAAACGGACACTCCGTCACTCAACAGTTAGCTTTGGTTTTATTATTGGCTACACTGTAGACTCATACTGATGTCCAGAGTTCATTCGTGTCTTTTCTTGGTCTCTTAATGTGTTTATGACCATCAGTTGTGATGGTAGGTTCTACTACACATTATGGCGAGGGCATAAAAACTAGTACATAAAAACTAGGGCTGTCAGAAGATTTAAATATTTAAAAGCGATTAATCTCATGGTTGCCGTAGTTAACTCACGATTAATCACACCTTTAAGTCTGGACTAAATATCAACACAGGATTAGAAAAATATGTTTGCTTTGTGCAGATTTATCTTTATTAATGACAAAAGTTAAATAACACTGTGAAAAAAGACTGTAAACAAATAAGGGGATTTTTAACCGCAGTGTTCTCTTTAACACAGTCACAGCTGAATTTTTTAAAAACCTGCGTTAACTTTCCCAGCTCTAATAAATCCATCATTACCTTTATACAAAACATATTCTGGTTAGTTTAACTGTCTCTCTCTCTCTCTCTCTCTCTCTCTCTACTTTTATTTTGTTACAATATTAATACAGTCACACTAAGATTATTTGCAAATACTGTACTTGTAATAATCTACAGAACACTATTATATTTTGACTGTAACAAATATAACTAACACATTTTACCAGAGGACTTGATTTGCCCTAACTGTGTGTAAGAGGAAACCTTTTATTTAGTAAATAAACATTAGGGTATAACCCACTTCTTAACTGCAGCTGTAATTCACCATCATCATCTTAATTAGTGAATTACAGGTTTGTGAGTGTGGGTCATTATGGGTCATGAAAAAAATCAGGTCACAAACACACCAAAAATAAATCAAAGGTCACATTTCGAAAATGTAAAAACATCTCGGAGGAAACGTATTTGACTCTTGCTCCAGAAGAATGGGAAAGCACTAAGTGGAGTGTTTTATCTTTCTTGTTTTAAAGCATGAAGTGTTTAAAATGGCTCATTCATTGCTCTAACATTCAGGTTTTGAGTCTGTTACACAAGACCAGACATTTTTATACACTGGTGAGGTTTCAAAAGGCACGCTCCAAACTGCAGCTTCAGCATGAATATGTATTCTGTGAGTGAAGACTCTGCTTTAACCCGGTCGTTCTGATTCGCGCTGGAAGACTGGACTTCTTTAGACGAGGAACTAAGAGAGTTGTCTGGAAGTTTCTTCGTTTGAACATACCTCTATTTGCACAGCTTTTTTAACAACAGGCTCTGACACAAAACAGGCCTAAGATGGAGCTCATTAAAGGTGGCATTAAAGGTCAAAAAGAACCCAATTTAGTTTTTGGAACGGCGTGGAATGCTGGACACATGGAAGTGATGCAAAAGCAATGACAGAAAACCGAAAGGAAACCTTGGGATGTTGGGTAAAGACAGACATTTGCGCGTAAGTGGGTCTCTGCTAGGTTCTGTTTTTCAGAGGAGAGGTACTTTGCTTCATCATCGCGCAAAATAACAAATCATTTTTACTGATGAACTGAAATGAACAGATCAAGACAGTCCTCCTTCTGTTATTGCTCAATCATTTCTGTCTCATCAGAGGAGAGGGTGTGATTTATAGGTTTCACCCATCACAAATGTGCCTAAACACTTAAAGGAACACCATGCAGAAGCTGAACATTGCACTAACACCATTAGCTTGAAACCAGTGCTATACGTGTGACACCAATTCAAATCTGGGGGAAACGGTAACAAGCTTATGGAACAGCTCACCTCTCAGAAAAATCCAGGCATGGAGCAAATACATGCCACAGGATTAAAATGGGATGGAGCTCTTATGGGAAGATAACCATAATAGTCTACCATAATAACCGTGTTGCCCTGAGACTCCCTGACAGCATTCTCTGTGTCCCAACAGACTGGGTCAGGATGCGTGCTGGATAGTACTGGTTCTATGCAGTCTTGGTCAGATAAGGTTCCCACTCGTGGAAAAGGCCATTTGGTTTGATGTTCTCTGTCCGCAGCTGAAATGATCAAACCTGGTCTGGCCTTGATTAAGGCGCTTGACCTTTTGTATGTAGGCCACATTCTTAAGATCTAGCCAGATCAGGAACTGGTGGCAGGCCCCTTCAGTGCCAACTTCACAGTCAAGAGTTCTCAAACACATTTTTTAGCATGTGTGTGGTGGTGCGAATAGTAGGCACACAGGTGGAGTTGGAGAGCACCACTCGAGTTGGGTACCTGCTGAGATAGAAGACCATACAAACCCCAACTCGGCATGAGCTAGGCCTTCTGTTTCCTGAAGACCAACTGCACTGCATGGGAGAGGAGGAGGATGACTCCGGGGTTCAGCTAAACAAGACCCTAACACCGGGGTCCCCAAGCAAACACAGACCACGTGTGTAAAGTCAACCCATGAATTGTGATGCTATATTAGGGATAGGCACCTCAGACACGTGAGTGTACTACCAGCACATGATGGAGAATCGCCATCTTATTGTACTGGAAAAGTGACAGCGGCCGGTAGAAGCCGCTGCTGTTCTGTTTCTGTTCTTGTTTTGGGGACTTTTATTTTGATTTCCTGTTCTGTTCTTGTGTCACATGATTTTGGATTGTCACCTGTTTTGTGTTTTGCTCACTGACTTCTGTTTGTATTTAAGTCCTGTTTGTGTTAGTCCTCACTATCTGTCCATCGCCTCATTTAGACCTCGTGTTTTCCCCAGTCTGTAACCTGCATCTGATTCTTGCTCCTGACGGCCCTCGCGCCTGTTTCGGTTCTGTTTCTGTTTATTTTTGTAAACAAAGTCATCAGCATGGATTTGTGGCCTCCTGCCCATTCCTGCTCACCCCGAGGTAGAGGAGGACTAGCCTCCCCAACCGTGGCACTTACCAATACCAATGTTGTCCAAGTGCTGAAAACATTTGTCTCAAAACTGACATTTTCTTGCAAAGACATTTGAACAGTTAAAATAAATTTACCTTTGTTTTTTTTGGGGGGGGTCAATACTGGAATATTTATAATCTTTCTCAATCAGAACGTATCCCCAGTTTGTGCATCAACTAAATCTGATTACAGCACTCCATGACCAAACCTCAATCCACGACCCAGGTTCATCATCTTAAATAGGCAGAGTGGGTAAGTGTATTGCCTCTATTATGTTTGTACTGCTCCTCTCCAAATTGCATTGCATCATAACCCATTTCGAGCCCTCTGTCAAAAGTGCATAAAGAAATATTGGAGTCCGCTTTTAGAAACACAGTGCTTTCATCCATCTTAAAGTAGCTACGCCCGACATGAGAAAATCAATATTGCGGGCAATTCTATAACAAAAGCCTTTGAGAAGACCTTTGCTTCCTCCGTTCACAGAACAGTGGCTGCATTTTGCTCTGAAAAGCATATATCAATATACTCCGACTGGTTTCACAACTCAGTCCCTTTTGTGTAGCTAAATCCAGCAAAAGTACAATGCATCAAAATATTGTAAAATTGCAATTAATGTGTATTAATGTGTAAAAAAAATTGTGGACAATGCATTCATTTTATATATACCTTTCCAGTCCTGATTTGATTAGTTATCTTTTTTTTCATTCTAATGTTATTCAAAATATTGTGAGAATACTGTACTGTTTCAGATTGTTGAATATAAGTGTATCCAACTGTGAGCCCAGAATTACTACTGAATCAAACTGTTTGCTCTACTGATACACCCCCAGTTTCCAACAATGATTGGGGTAGAAACCTTTAAGTTACCTTTCACTTTGCTATAGTATTCATGTAATTACACATTTCATTACACTGGACTAACAGACCCAAGTGAAACTAAAAACGTATTCACTGCTTTTAAAATGCATTGTTAATCACATGAATCACATTTAGCCCTGATATGATTGTTATAAAAACATGGCTGTTGAGCTGAGCTGGTTAAACTGGAAGACTCTGGGGGGACTAAATGTTACTTATGTCACAGTGTAAGTTCTAAGACACTCTCAGAGTACAGCATCATGTTTCCTGTCTAAACTAAAAAGCACATCCTGACATGTCTCAGGTTCATACGTTTACTTGCATTAGGAAGGGTTACAAAATACGAAATGAAAATGCATGTAAAGGAAGATGGGTGGTTTAACAGCAATAAAGTATACATTGTTTTTTTTTTAAATTCTAATTCAGAACTGACCAAGTCAAAATTAAATATGGTCAAAAAAACATTACATTCATTTACAGAGGAATGGGGTGGGGGTCTCAGTGACCATTGCTGAAGGGGTTTAAAGGTTTTGATTTGTAAATAATAGGGCTGTAACTGTACATGTATTCGTACCATGGGTCACGGTTCGGTACATGATGTCCTACGCAGAATACACGGTGCGACGGAGAAGTAATAAAGTAATACGGAATCACAGAGGGACCAAAAAGCACAAGTAAATCATAAACCTGGGTCGTAGTGTGGTGCCATAGTGCCATCTACTGGCCTAACACTTACATACACATGAGAATATTAGCAAGTGTGTGTGTTTACTGGTTAATACACTGCTGTTTATTTAAAATAAACGAAAACAAAACAAGCCTCATTCTTTAGAACTTTTTGTTGCTTAACTTTGCTGTATCATGAACCGTACCGAACCGTGACCCCAGAACCGAGGTACGTACCGAACCGTGACCCCAAAACCGAGGTACGTACCAAACCGTGACCCCAAAACCGAGGTACGTACCGAACCGTGACATCTGTGTACCCTTATACCCCTAGTAAATAAATAAATAATGATAAATGCTATATTCTCTGTTCAGTCTCATCGCAGATGACTAAGTTTAAAGACTCATCTAAAGCAGTGAGAAGGTCATTAAAAGATACTAACCCGACTCCATCTTGCTCCTTGCTGACGAACGCCAGTGAATGGGTGGCTCCAGATTCGCTGAGTTTTACAGACACAGACAAGTTTCCCTTTCTCGGCTCTGGCTGGAAGCGCGCCAGACGAACCTGACACAGCGGGCCGCTGCTCAACACCATAGGACTGGTGATGCGGAAAGTGCAAATCCCAGAAGCTTTCAGGGCTGAATCTGGCTTCACAACCAAGAAATGACCTACAAGAAGAAAAACAGTCATAACAGCCTGCCCTCTCTGAGAAATGTACAGCTGCATCGAATGAACGTAAGTTAATGCTAGGATATTTCTTTACGATTTAACCAACCGTAATGGTTTGAAGTGAAATGCACCATTTTAGAGACGTTCCATAGTCAGAATTGTTTACAGCGATGGTAATATGAATCACACAAGTGAAGCATTAAATACCTCTAAAATCTACCTCACAGAAAGCTATCAGAGGTTCATAAAACAAATACAATGTCGGATGCCTGAAACATCGTGTTATGATAGTTTTGGACCTAAAACACGTATGTCATGGCAGAGAGCTACATGCAGGACACTGTAAACAGAAATAGTAACCAAATGGGCGGTAAAATTACTGCTAACGGCATTACATATAAAATTCACAAGCTACATGTATGATCACTAGTCCTTTTAGGTAATAAATGATAAGACTACATTTGCATGTAGTCTTTGTGACCCTTACTATATTATACATGGCCATCGTCGAAAGCAGTTTCTTGACAAGTTTAGTTTCTTTACATTGAACCATTTCGAATGAACTCACCTTGAATGAATTGGGTTTAATCCAAAAACATTAAATTAAACAGAAAATTTAAAACGTTGGTTCAGGTTCATTTTTCGTTTGTTTTCTTGTCAGGTTCTAAAAGGCTCAATATTTTTGGGGCTTAACCCAGTACTGGTATACTTTACCTCCTGTCCTGACATCACTTATTCTACATTACTGCACCACAGGTTTTCAGACAGCGGGAGAGCTGTTTCTGTCAGGCAAAGACAAAAACAGCTTCCCATCATGCATGGGTAATCATGATTCCACATAAACGCCTCTAAATATAGCTAAACGTTGAAAGCCAGTGTGAAGCACTGGTAAAAGCTACAATTTGAAGCACTACCTGTAGAGTCTCCAACAGAGTGATCCGTCACTGGTAGCGCACCTTGTCTACCGGGTCTGTGTTGCTGTGGCGATGTGACATACCAGTCTCCACCGGCGCTGTGATTGGACAAGCTCCAGGAGCATGGAGATTCAAAACTGCAGGAGGTAACTGAGGGGGGTAAAAAGGACACGCAAACTCAGAGACACTTACTCTGAGCTACAGGTTTTTTAAATACCAAGCATTAAAAGCCACACACAGTATTTCAACTTGTCTAATAGTCTAATACAGGTGTGTCAGTGATACCACAGTAACATCACGTGGATACGTGATTATTTATGACATCTAATGCATTGTTTAAACACCACGCCTTGGAAACTAGCACCAACCAGCAACCCGCTCCAGCATGTTTATATCATCAGCCATACTGCTTACTCCTGCAGCCAGTCAACCTTTTTCAAAATATAGTGGGAAACAGGGATTCATGATAATACAGGCTGTGTCTCAGTATCGTCACATGAGAATTACTTTTGTTCTTCACACCAGTGAGGTACTCCGAGGAACATGTGAAGTGAATACAGATAAAACAGATAAAAGTTATTTTTGCTTTCCTAATTGAAATGTAAAATTGTTACTTTAATAATTCTATCAGTTACACTTTCACTTTTCATCCCCTTTACCCAGTTCACCACTGCTCCGGCCCCTACAGGACCACCAATGAACCGGTGTTCACAGTGTGTGTCTGAGAGTGTGTGTGTGTGTGTGTGTGTGTGTGTGTGTGACATAGCAGCAGCATGTGAGAGTGTGTGTGTGTGTGTGTGAGTGTGTGTGTGTGTGTGTGTGTGTGTGTGTGGGCTGAGTGTGGTGACGGGGTGAAGCTTGTGTGTGTGTGTGTATGGGCTGTGTGTGGTGACGGGATGAAGCTTGTGTGTGTCTTTGTATGGGCTGTG
>JBBPDH010226546.1:0-12520 GCA_037974565.1 Clupeocharax schoutedeni | reverse complement strand
AAAAAAATGTAACTAGTAATATAACTAGTAATATAACTAGTTACTTTCTCCAGGGAGTAGTAAAGTAAAGTAAGGCATTACTATTTTTATAATATATATTACTTTTTTGAGTAACTAACCCCAACACTGGTGTTCACGTATGACAAATGGTCACTTTCACTTTCATGATGACAGCCCACGCACTTTTGTTCTGTCTGTAAAATACCAGTGTGCCTGAATGGATAAATTGTTCCATGTTGTATCTGATTTGTTCTTCAGTACCCAAAGCATGACTGATATGCACGAACAACACACTCAACTGGACAGAAAGATATAGACAGCATAGTGAGAGTCTAACGTGACGTAAATGACTAAATGTTGCAATAAAAATATTAATAATGGTTCCCAGTGTAACATTTGTTAATAATCTCTCTTAAAAGTGTTTCTCTGGCTAGCAAGCTAACTATTCTTAAAATCATTTCCATTGCAAGTTGTTACTGAATAATAGTTATTAATATGGCAAATGACTGTGAACTTTTGAGCAGTTTTGCCTGTGACAAAAAACTGAAAAGTCCATTTGAGAAATATATTTACTTTGATTTAAGTTGGTTTATTGGGTTTTTACCCCTAATTAGAGGCTTAAAATTGATTTTTTTTTTGTTTTGAGTAACTACTTCAACACCAGCATAGAATTATACAGGATAAAAACCTGACTCAAGAAAATCTCCCGTGAAGGAACAATGTGACTCATGTAACCAATGCCACTGCCAATGTTCCGTGTACAGTTGTTAGCCCTCAGTGGGGTATAGAGTGGCTTAAGGATGGATAATACTGAAAAGCTGAAAATCCGATAGGCTTCCAGTAAAGATTTTTCTGTCTTAGAATGAGTAAAGGAACGTATTTAGCACCTGGATGTGTGGAACCGAGCACGTAGGGAAGAGTAGCTGAAATCTGTCATATCATTTAAAACTGTCGACAAGCCAGTAAACAAAGACAAAGGTTTCAGGGAGGTTTCTTACCGAATCGTTTTCACCATGAACCAGATGATCACAGCCAGGCCGACACATCCACAGAGCGAGCCAATTACAATGGCTACAATCTCACCTGAGAGAGAGAGAGAGAAATATTTATAAAAGATTGAAAGTCTTTAAGCTTAACCAATACATTCAAAGAACACTGCGGCCCAACCCAGAGGTCATGAAGTTATGAAACTGAAACTACTAAAAATGATGAAAAAGATCTTACCATCTGTGTAGATTTTGACTGAAACTAGACAGAGAGAAAAGGGACAATCATTAGAATTATGTTACTGTGTCTACATACAGTAACTTACAATGAAGCGTTTTGACAAATAACAACTGAGTTATTGAAACAAATGTGGAGTGAGGCCATTTCATTGGACCACAAAGGTAAATGGGGTTTTCATAAAGGTAAGAAATTCAAGATATAAGGAGGTCAAATCCCATTTTAATCCTGAGAAGTTATTGCTGGCAATAAACATCAGCTAGCTGTAATTGGCTGAATTGTTTCTAACAGGTATCTCAGACAAGAAATTCTCATTAAAGTACAAACTCTAGACTTTTAATCCATACATAAGAGGAAAAATAAGTATGACTTTATTAAATAAACAGTCTAAGACAGAATATCCATTGTGTTATTACAATGTCAATAATTGTTTGACTGTGTAATTTGATTTAAAAAGAAAGCAAATAAACAAGAATATCCCTGGAATTCAAAGGGATAAAGTTTTAAAATTAGTTTTGACCTGGGAGATACTAATGAGAGGGTGTGTGTGTGTGTGTGTGTGTGTATATATGTGTTTATGTTTATGTTTGTGTGTGTGTGTGTGTGTGTGTGTGTGTGTGTGTGTGTGTGTGTGTGTGTGTGTGTGTGTGTGTGTGTGTGTAAGTGCGTGAGTGTGTAAAACTAGGGCCAGTATGTGACCTTAAGTGACAACTGCAGTGTTGGTATTTCAGTTCAAGCAATCTCAGACATTCCGTTGGTGCTTTTTTTTCTCTCGCTCTCTCTTATTTGCCACGCTGCCCCTCTCTCTGTCCCTCTCAACCCGCAGACCCCCCAGCCCCTCTCTCACATGACTACAAAGGGCTCCCTGTTCAGATGAGGAGATTTTGAATTTGAACTAATCAGCCGTCACACAAACAAAGAGCTTGGTCGTGGCCCCTGTTTTCCCCCTCCATCCTCTTTTACAGTTCTATCTCCCTCTCTCACTCACCAGGGAAAAAAGAGGACAGGACGGTTCGCCGGTTTAGAGGCTGAGTGATGCGGTAATTGTCCTGCAGCAGTGTGGGCTCTGCCACATCAGATCTACTGGAGTACAGCACTGTCTCTAACTTCAACAGCTGGAAGAGAAGAGAAGAGAAGAGAAGAGAAGAGAAGAGAAGAGAAGAGGAGAATAGAGAACAGGAGAATAGAGAAGAGAAGAGAAGAGAAGATAAGAGAAGAATAGAGAAGAGAGAATAGAAGAGGAGAAAAGAGAAGAGAAGTGAAGATAAGAGAAGAATAGAGAAGAGAGAATAGAAGAGGAGAAAAGAGAACAGAAGTGAAGAGGAGAAGAGAAAAGAGGAGAGAAGATGAGTGAAGAGGAGAAAAGAGAAGAGGAAAGAAGATTGGTGAAGAGAAAAGAAGTGAAGAGCAAATAGAAAATCCTAACACTGATTAAGGCCTAGGCAGAAGCTGTTCTTTGTTTGTACCTGAGCATGTGACATTTTGACTCTCTCTGAGAACACTGTCCACAACACGCTCTGGTAGCAGGGAGGGGTGGTCAGCGAACCGTTGTAGCGGAAGTAGCGGCTCAAGTCTCTGGGCAGCAAAGTCTGCACATCAAAGGCAGGGATGGCCACTCTCTGACCTGCCAAGAGGAACTTTTTGGTAGTGTTAACTAAAAAAAACACACTCTCACACACTCTCAAACATACTCACCATCCACTTCAGCGGAAACATGGAGTGGACATACCAGACACTGTAAAGTGAAAAGGTTCACTAAAAAGGTTTTGGAAACAGCCCTCTGCTTCTTTCAAACATTTATCAGGTTCTGGCTGCTGTTGACCAGATTATGTATGGGAGGTCAAGCTCACTACACTAGTGGTGCTGAAATATAGTGATAATGACAAGGCGTTTCAATTCTGGTGGTGGCTATAAAGAATAGTGGTTTTGCTGGAGTGTCCCTGCATTAAGAGTCACCAAGAAATATTCATATAACAAACTTTGTCAGAAACCAATGATGCCAACCAATGATGAAGCGCTAAGACAGCAACTGCACCAAGTGTAAACTAACGAAGTGTAATTCTGATGTAGGGTTTTCTAATAAAGTTACAAATGCATGTTTCTTCTCACCTGCATACTTGATGCGGCCCAGGTAGTTGAGGATATTAGCAAAACCCTGGTTGTTCTCACCGCCTGCCTGGCAGAGAGAGAAGAGTGAGAAGGAAGAGAAAATGATCAACATAAGAAACGGAGGCTTTAAAACATAGATGGTTGATTTTTGAACTCCTGAACCTAAGTATAACGGCATCATTAAGGTGGGGCTGATTCACCTCTAGCCAAAGCTGTAGATTTGCAGTGTGAGAAATGTGCTGTCTTGTATTATTGGAATATTGTGGAAAAAAACAAATAAAGACAATAACAATACTGGCTTGTGATTTTGTTGTGAGCATTCAACCAGACACATTCTAAACTGTACTACTGTAACCGAATCTACACTAGATCAAGTCAAGTGCAGCTTCGTGGTTTGACTTGATTTGATATAGTGTAGGGTTAGCTACATATAAAGTAAAAGTAAAGCAACATAAAGTGGCCCCTTACAGTCACCACAGCAAACAGTGTGAACAACGTGAAAATCTTTCTCTGAATTTAACCCATTTAACCCAAGTGAAGCAGAGGGCTGCCACAACCAGGGGCACCCAGGGAGCAGTGTGTGGGGACAGTACCTTGCTCAATGTTACCTCAGTGATGACACTAGCAGTGATGGGATTCCAACCCACAACCTTTGCAGGGGCAAGTTCATGTTTAAAGTTTTGAAGTGTCAGGAAATGTTTACATTTTGATTTAAAGATTTATTAATGAACAAATATTTCACTCCAACCATAGTTAGTATTTGTGTCTGTAAAGTGATAAGCACCTCTATGAGCACTCCGAGCACAGCCAGGCCATTTCCCTGGGTTTTAGCTTCAGATATGTTGGCGTACAGCTCTGAATTGTAGTGGACAACATGGAGCTAGTCGTATTCAGAGAGAGAGAGAAACAGCAATGTTAAATGAGGTTAAAAATTAGGCCTGTCTGTAACAACATTTCATTTGATTTCATAATACCAACTAAAATAGGCTCTGATTTGATGAGACAGTACACCACTTGCTCATATTTATAAATATGCTTTTTTCAAATGTTTCAGAAAAACATTTGGTCAGCACAGTGTGACGGTCACATTCATGCAAGAAGTGTTTGTCCTTGGAGAACACAGTGTATGACTTCAGTAGACACAGCCAGTCTAATCCTTTGTAAACCAGGCTGAGCGAATCTGAATAACAATCCAGTTGGCTACGTTTACGCTTGCCACTCATAGACAAGCAGGCAGAATAGCTGGAGAAGGGGCGGTTCGAAGAAAGAAGGCCTGAGTCATGAAAATCAAGAGAGAGAGGACGAGAAAGAGAAAGAGAGAGAGAGGGAGAGGGAGAGACAGATGGAGAGAGAGAGAGAGAGACAGGGAGAGGGAGAGAGAGAGAGAGAGAGAGAGAGAGAGAGGGAGAGAGAGAGAGAGAGGGAGAGAGAGGGAGAGAGAGAGAGCTTAATGTCATCTGTAATGGAATACAATTTTTTCCTTTCCTGTCTCTCGCTCTGGCACTTGTAAATGAGGCCAGATGGTCAGGAACTGACGTTCTACCCCCCTCAATAATTTTTCCTTTCTTTCCTCCAACCCCCCAAAAAGCAAACTTGTCTAACCATGTGCTAATATTCTCTAATTTTATAGCAATTGTTCTGATGTTCTGTTCCAAATTTTGAAGTGAAAGACAGTGGTTAGCCTTCCATCTTTAAAGTTTTGAGTCTCTGGGGGTAAAGTAAACATGTGCCTTCTTACAGTTGTTGATCCAGTTGTTGTAACTTCCTAATTGCTAACTTGGGCATATTATATTTGATTTATACTGCTTTAACACTCATGTCTCATTTTATTATTGTGTTCTTCACTCTTCTACATGCTGACGAATGACTACTCGAATTTGACATCTGTGTCATTTTGAACGTATACTTCCTGGTTTCTGTCTAAATTGTATTGTCTATGTCAAAACTGCATTTCAGTTAGAGCGAAAAAAATATTCTCATTTTTTCACTGTGAGAGCATGCCATTTTTAAAACATCTTTACCAAAAATGCCAATAATTACAGAGATAATTGTATCTAAACAACTATAAGAGCTCTAGCTGTGAACTCTGTCCTAAATCTAAAAGTTTATTCCTTCTCCATTATGACTAGAAATGCCTTAAACTTTCAGACTTTCCCAAAACAACCTCATCAGTAAGCCTGTATGTAATAGGTTCACATCTTCCTGCCACTGAGTTCTTGAACAAGGCACTCAGTGCTCCAGGGAGTCTGCTAAAACAGTGTGATTTATCCCTCCATTACCTGTTCATTAATCCTACCATCTCTTTCTCAAAACAGATGGCAGTGGGGTTGGGGGCGCAGCACTACAGAGTCCACCACCTGCAGAGAACCGGTAGAGGAACCCTGAAGGGATAATCCATGAGAACCAAAGGGAGCTGAAAAACAATACCTGGTCCTCCTGTGTGTGTGTGTGTGTGTGTGTGTGTGTCCACTCTAGTAATTCTAAAATTCTAATACAGTGGGCTCATTAACCTGAATTCAGCCACTGCACAAAAATAAATGAAAAACTCTGAGTTTGTTTACTCACACCAGCAACCTATTACTGGAAAGTCAATATTCTCTAGAGAGACGTTTAGGTGTAACTTCAGCTTGAGCAAAATCTGATGTAAGAAAGGGGTAACACAGTAAAGGAAACATCACACACTGCTCAGAGATATTAGAATGAATATGCTGATATTATCAACACATTCACATTCAAATATATATATATTGGGATGCCTGACCATTGCACCAACAAGGATTTTAATGACATTGCTCCCAAATTAATATGGCCTTGGTCCCTCCTTTACAGCTATAACAGCTCCCACTCTTCGTGGAAGGCTTTCTGTGTTTCTGTGGGAATTTGTGCCCATTGCTTTGTGCCCAGTCAAGTGCTTCCACACCAAACTCATGAAACATGTTTTTTTGGACTTTGCTTTGTGTACTGGGGCACAGTAATGCTGAAAATAGAAAAGGTTCTTCCTCAAAATGTGTCCATAAATTTGGATGCATAGAGTTGTCCCAAATGTCTTGGTATACTGAAGCATTACGATTATTCATTCACTGGAAGTAAGGGGCCTAGCCCAAACCCTGAACAACAGGTTTGTCCCAATACATTTGTCCATATAGTGTTTATATTACACACACACACACACACACACACACACACACACACACACATACACACATACCTCTGCAGAAGCACTGTGTCCATCAATGGTGTGTTCACTCCCTGTTGCCATACCCACACCTCCATTCCCCCAGTGCAGGTGGAGCTGGACTGCACTGAATTGCCATGGCAACCCAGCCACTCCCATCCAACTTGGCAATGGCATTTCCACTAAGAGTGTATACATTTACATATCAATATATTTGTATGTGTGTACAAAGCTCCTACAGTGCTAGAATGTAAATACCGATATTACCACTGTATAGACTGCACTGTAATTCATGCATGGGCATTTTCTTTGGTATGCGTTGTAGTTTTCTTTGGTATAAGCCAGTAAATACAGTAGTAAGTTAATGTAATTTTTAGTAATAAAAATACAGTAAAATGTATAAGTGACCGCCAATCATTTATACAGTTCAATAATTTACTGTTCATCGGGCGGAGTTGTGTAGTAGTGACTCACCGGTTAAAGCAGACACTGGACAGTGACTAAGCTCAACAGCATTTTCAAATTTAATTTACAGTAATAAAAATGGCCTTTAAGAAGGACAAAATGTAAAACAAGAGAAACATTCGAGACGCTCAACGGGGGAAATTCTGGACTGCCTGTCACAGGCAGCCAATCAGCAGCAAGGAGAAATATATAATGTTCTTGGATTGGCTACTTTCAAACCTCCCGCCTCAGTGTACAGCAGTATTTAACTATCTGAAGGCAAGCTTTCTTTGTGTTCTCTGGACAGTACAAAAACATCTGTACAGTTATATTTTATATGGAAATGTTGCTGAAATTACATTAATATTTATGTTAAATATATTTATAACTAAAATGTGTGAAAAAAACTTTGCCATGAAAAAAAAATTGGATAATATTTGCAGTTCCGCAGTTCAATTATCAGTTCTCTGTGTTAGACTGACTCTGAAGGTTTCTGAATATGTTAGTCTTGTCGAATTAACACATTATTTCCATAACGCCAACAATGATTTAATATTGTGTTAATACAAGTAGTTTTTAATCTGTTTATTTTGAAAGTTCTTTACTTTTTTGTGCTCGCGAGTGCACAGACCATGCAGCTCTACACACAGACATATATTCTTTGTCTACGGCTCTATGTCTCGGGTGGTTTTCGCGGAGTTCAGACGTTCCATTACACCAACAGGGACTTTAATGACACAGCAATCACATACATTAATTTTCATATGGAGTTGGTCCCCTTCACAGCTGCTATAGTGGTTCCGCCCTCCCATGCTCTGGACTCTGACAGTAACTTGTTTTTCTATAACAAACTAGGTAAAACATGAATGCAGTTGCAAATAGCTTTGGTTTTATATTTAATTTGATTAGATTCATGTTTAAGTTGAGATTTACAAGAAATATTTCAATTAATCACAGAAAAAATAATTAAAAAATAAATGCTGATTTATTGCACCATGTGACTTTTGAAACATGCTACCCAACGAGACATGCTAATGTGCCCTTCTGCACATGTGCAGTTCCACAGTCTTGGGATTTGGTGCCACACCCATAAATCTGTGATACCTAGCATGAGGGAAGCTGGGTTGTCTGTGCTATCTTACATTCTGGTCACTGGTTTACAGTCATTAATATCTTAAAAACTCTTTTGTTAATTTCGACTTGTACATGTACTTGTTTGCTCTTACCCAATGTCTTCAGTGCACAGTTCAAGGGCATATGAGTGTATGTGTCTACTCTGGGGTCTGTGTCTTTACAATACAAAAGCAATTTCATCTAGGATCAAAATATATATATATATATATATTTTTTTTTTTTGTAAAATCACATTTTTTTCTGCAGTTTGCAAAATGCTATCTGAAGCTATGAAACATCTGCACTGTCCAGAATAACCACAAACTGGAAGCATGGTGCAATCTGAAGTAGCCTGTGTTTAGCTTCATAGTAGCATTTGTCAGCGTTAGAACCTGACTGTTCTATCTATCTATCTATCTATCTATCTATCTATCTATCTACCTACCTACCTGTATCTATCTAGGCTTTTCTCATTTAAATAAAATATATTTTTCTCTAAAAGGGAGAATTTTTTTGGCAGGGTAGCATGATTCAATAGACACTGCTGTTGATTTGCACTACAGTAGCAGTTTTCAACAAGGCAGCCTGAAGACCAGTGCCCAGATCCAGAGCCACGATCAGAACAGAAAAACAGGCACCTTCCGAGCAACAGCAAGTTCACATATACCAGCAGAAACATGTTTCTTTCATCAGGGAGCAGCAGAAGCAGCCAGTATGTTCAGTAGCGTGTGAAGCAGTCGAGCACAGAAAACTTTTTTTTAAAAATGTGCAAATAATTGTCGGGATTAAATAAATAATAAATAATGTGCTCATATAAAAGCTGGATATTATGAGTGTGTATTGTGAATAAGGAAAAGTGTACATGGATTACCTGTATGACCGTTGTTGGAGAGAGCAAAGGGTTCATGGCCGTGCTGGTCGTAGCCCAGTGGGCGTATGGGACTCAGAGATGGGTCATACCGCGTTTGGGATGTGTCCACATCTATGGGTGACTGGGCAAAACCTCCACAGTCGGGAAAAAACTCTGACCATTCAGACTGTCCTACAAGTCCTGTTGGTAAAGTAACACAGATCTTAAGAGCTGAAGTTGTGTCTACAAATGTGTGCGTTTGTGGATAAAGTGAAGAACGGTTGTATGAGAGGGAAACATACAAAAACATACAAAGAGATCTAAGCCCCGTTTTAATGGTTCCATTTGTTACGTGTTTATAACTGAAGACCAAAAACAGTATCCATTCGTAATGTGTTAATATTGGAATAAAACATAGCAAAGGTTGTTACAAATGCTTCAGGGCCCTCCACCAAACCACAATGTTTTCTGTGGAATGTAGAAATGTGTTAATACAAGACCACAACATGTACTGGGAAATACTCTCTCAACAGGTGAGGACCATGTGAACTACCCAGCAGTGGCTATTATTCCATAAGGGGGGAATTAAAAAAATAAAACAGGCTCAGGCTGTGACAGGTCATGTTACTTCTGTGTTTAGTCATGTGGGACTCACAATCATGCATTCACATTCACTTTCTCACATTCAGACTCACATTGTTAAAACACAAAATATAATTCCACGGGCGTGGGGGGGGGGTGAAAGAGATGAGAACATTTAAACAAGTGGAGAAGGAAAGAAAGTGTCACTATGAGCTCCACAGAGGAATCATAAAGTATTGGGAGGGCCTGTTATCATTGGTCGAATTTTCTGTACTTTACATTTACAGCATTTATCAGACGCTTTTATCCAAAGTGACGTCCATTCCTTACCTATAGGGGGCAGTCTCCCTGGAGCAACTTGGGGTTAAGAGTCTTGCTCAGGGACCCAGTGGTGGTGCTGAAGATAGGATTTGAACCCATGAGTTCATGGTCCAGAGGCAAGTATCCTACCCATTGAGCTACATCCACCCCTTTGCTTGCATTTGCTGTCATTTGGTGTCGTACCATAATGAAAACTTGTCCAACAACTTATTTTAGCATAAGGAAAGCTGGGTGATCTTCCTGGTTACATGAAAAAATGCTTAATACAGTTTTTTACCAAACAGTCCAATTATGAAATTTAAGCTGCAAAAACAGGCTTTGTATTCATTTCACAAAAACATACATTGACCCACACATATATATATATTTATGTATATATGTACACACATTACCAGTCAAACGTTTGGACACACCTTCTCATTCAATGTTTTTTTTTAAATTAATGTCTACATTGTAGATTAAAAAAAAAAAAATTTTAAGTGGTTCTTGCCATAATATGAAATAGGACCATAGTGTAATAGGATCACTAACAGTGTACCAACCCGACCATCACAACTTATGTTCACAAACACATTGCAAGAAATTCCACTAATGAACTCTAGACGAAGAAAACCTGTTAATTAAATACCATTCCAGGTCGATCCCTCATTTATCTGATAGTAAAAATGCCAAGAGTGTGCAAAGCTGTCATCAGAGCAATAGGTGATGTTTTCAATATTAATCTACAATGTAGCCAATAATACAAACCAAGTAAATCATTGAATGAGATGGTGTGTCCAAACAGTACTGCGTATTCATACATATTCATACATGTTATACATTCATACATCTTTATTTCATTTATTCAGCCCACAGTAGTTTACCCCATCCATTCATGCTGAAAGTTGCAGTAATGTAAGAGTAACAAAACAGTCATGTTAAATTCTAAACGAGTAGGAGAGGTTGGAAAATGAGTATAAAGAAATAATTTATGGATGTTTCTGTCACACAAAATCTTAAATGGACTTTTGGGGGAAAAAATAAGATAAAATAAAGATGTAAAATACAGGGCCTAAAAGATTACTATAAGAAAACTAAGCGAGATTGTTTGTGTTGAATGACAGCCTCAATAGCCTAATGGTAAAATTCCAGAGTCCATGTTTATATGAGCCATTCCTAATCAATACAAAAGCAACAGCTGATCTGAAGAGCTTTCATACTATAATAATATGAGGTCTGTGTATAGCCTATGGAAAAGGGTGTGTTTATCTGTGTGTTCCGGCATGGCGCCAAGTTAATTCTTCATACATAAGGATTAGCCTACAACACATCACCCCCTCATTCACACACACACACACACACACACACAAAGCAAAGCAAAGCAAAGAAGGAAAACTTTGTAAAACGGCTCTGAAGTTGCCAAGGTGATTGCCATGGCGACGGTGGGACACATATTCCTAAGCCCTGCCGGTCCACCTCTTGCAGGCTGTCCCAAATACAGACGGAGAACAAAGCACCACAAAAACACACAAAGCCCAGCGCTCGCCCACTAAGCACACTAAGCTAATGCCCTGCATGGCTACACACACACACTCTCGTATACGCACATACACAAACATACACACTCTCACATACCTATTTGTCTGACCCACACACATACATACACATACCCACTGATATACACACATATATGCAGATGTACACAAATGCTCTTGCACATATATGCATATATACAGCATGACAGGATACTTAACATCAATTTACAACAACAACCAATTAACAACAACCAATAACAATCAATTTGGAATTACATATATACTAGCATGACACAATACTTGGCATCAATTTATATGAAAATAACATTCGGAGAATAGAATAAGAAAGTAATGCTTGTGTTTTCAGAAACATTAATATAGGCAGCAGGTAATTACATGCTTTAACTAATTATAACTGCTCCAAAAGCAACCCTAATGCTGGCCCTTTTTCACAGCAGCCATACCAAGTCATTTCAGTCTGCCAGCCTTAAATTATAATATTCAGAAAAAAAAAACAAAAAAAACAACTACATTATTATTTTATTTTAAATTCAAATAATTTAATTGATTATATAAATAAAAATAAATTTCTCTTACAACTGGTGAAGGCCTGGCAAAGGGGCAGGTGAATGGGTGCACACCTCTGGTGTCCAGCTCAGTTTGATAATTCCCCCACTCAAACACTCCTTATTCAACTCAATGGATTTTTGCCAGATTTAGTGTTTGCGTCTGAGTCGAGGAATTATCAAACTGTGCTGGACATTGACCAGGCAGGAGTTGTGCACCCCTGGGCTAGTATAAGTCCTATGTGAATTACTCAATTCCAGAAATTCCAGGAATAACAGAAATTATTGAAGTCACTTCCAGGAATTCCCAAAATGTTCTCGATTCCAAAATTCAAGTTATAAGACCCCTGTGATGGCCAGGTGATCCGACCAGAATGTTTCTCCACCTTTCGCCCTATGACCGTTGGGATCGGCTCTAAATCAAGTCAAGCAGTGGTTTTCAACGGTGTACACAGTGAAACGAAACAACGCAAAGAACACAAACAAAAACAACAGAAGATCACATAAGAGCTGGCAGCTGGATGGCCTAGTGGTTAAGGCATCCGCCAGAAAGTCCGGGTTCGATCCCCAAGGCCGCTAGGCACCACTGAGGTACCCTGAGCAAGGTACTGTCCCCACGCAC